>CM021109.1:345674788-345795680 GCA_007115665.2 Sequoiadendron giganteum | reverse complement strand
CTAATGGTGTCGGTGACGGCATACGGGGCTGAACCTCAAGCTCTAGAGAAGTCTAAATAACTTCTCTGACTGGCTCTACATGTGGAATCGCAACAGATGCTTTTCCCTTCGAATTACTAAGAGCTGGATTCTTTTTAGGAGGATTACTCTTCTTCTGCTTAGGTTTTGAAGAAGAAGGCAATACAAGTCCTTCTGGTGGCGGCTCTGCTCTAGGCATGGATGCCTTTCTCAACCTTTTGCTTTCTAAATAAAGCGTACTATTTTGGATGACCTTGCTCGATCTTTCCTTTACTGATGTGAACTCTTTGGCATACCAGTTCACTAACGGCAGTGGTTGTCCATCAACCTGCTCTCTGTAAAATTGAGGAAGTGTATCTCCCTCATCTTCTGTCAATCCTTCCACATCTTCCGCCAAGAAAACAGAAACTTGTGGAAGAGAGAACCTGCTATAGCTACGTCTGCGAACCTCAAAATCATCCTCACAATTCACCCAGTAATCTTCCATCGTAGGTTTGTGATAAGAGAGATTACCTAGGCGAGCTGCGTAATGACCCCAAGGATCATATGTGCGTGTATCCACCAGGTACTTGAGTTTGCAATTTTCTAACTCTTGACCTGCGGTCTTAGCATCAATTGCCGTCTTACACCAATACATCCCGAATTGCAAAGGAAACTCGGTAGCTGGTTTACGCTTGATGCGCAAACGTTTGTGAACTTCGTACAGCTACCTCAAGAACTCCATGAATATTGTTTTATCCGAAGGATAACGTGGTAACATAGCTGGTTTTCCTGTGTATCCATAGACACGGATATAGGTGTATGTAGGGAACTGAATGTACCAATCTGCCCAATTCTTCATTGCTGCTCTGGCAACTGTTGAGATGCGAATATGCAACTCCCGTTCCAAATTTCTCACTGTATAAGTCAAGAAAGCCTCTTGTACACGTTTAAAATGACTTTCAGCCTTTGTGAACTCAAGTTGGTCATAGTAACGATAGACTTTCTGTACACTGAGTATGCCCACCGTATTCAAACCATTAAACTGATTCTGATAAGCAATCAAGTACACCAGGTAAGAACACATATGAAATTGATGCGCAACTAGGAAACCGGTGATTTGCTCGTGAATAGCATCGCTGATGAAGGATGCCCAGTCATAATGCTCTTGTCCAAAGATGATTCTACCAATGATATAATACATCCACGGGTGAAATTTATTTGCATCTGCATGACCTGAGACACGATTAAGCAGTGTAATCAAAATATTGTATTCATCCTTACACTCGCCACGACCCAAGTTGTTTGGCAACTTGCTCTTCTTTTGTTTCAGCCACCTCTCTATCATCTTGTTTTGACACTTATCCAGTCCAGCATTGAATGCCTGCTCGCTCTGACTCATGGAAATGACCATCCCATCCGAATGTTGAGGAATATCCAGACTTCGCTCGATATCAAGGGGTTTGAGACTGCATATGACACGCCCATCTATTGACCGTATCTCTCGTGTAGCGGAATTGTAATGCTTGATGCAAGATATTACAAACTCCACGCAATGCACCGAAATAGGTATGGAAGCGGCCTCAAGTAACCCGGATTGCTGAATATTCTTGATAACTGAATCCTTGATTTTGAGTGGATCCAAAACTACCTTCGGCAACACCTTATGTAGATCTGTATCAACTGTTCCGATGAAGTCGTGGGTTAAGATCGATTTGGTCTTGAATTCGAGCTGAGTGAACTGCATTCTGAAAAACTTGCCTGTTGACTGTGCACACGGCTATATTTTGACAACTTTTCTGGAAAGCCAAAAATAGCCTGCTGAGGCTAAAAATAGCTTGTCGGATGAGAATTTTTTTGAAAAAATCTGAGATATGGGTTTTGTCCAAAAAATGATTCTAAGACAACCCAAAACGTCAGAAATGCAAAAATTTACCCTTTACTCAGCCATGCAAAAGAATTTCGGTTGAGAAAATTAAAGCTTCAAGAACAGATGTTCTGGAACAAATTTTCCTAAAAAATTGTAACAACCCCAAAACCGGGTAAACAAAAAATTTTCTAATTTCACTAATAAGATACAAGGAAATACAATTAAATGACAAAGTAAATAACTTTTCTTTTCATTCTAATTGAACATTTCATCATAAAGAAATAAAAGACATGATACATCATTGTTCTATTTTCCAAGTAAATAACAGAGTACGCTTTCATGATTTCTTTTCTTCAAAATAACAAGCAAGGTAAGAATCTTACAAGTTTCAAACATAGCTCGGAAGCTTTTGAGCAAATAGGAATAAGACTGTCCAGGATCTTCCCTTTCAAACCTTGGTTCATCAGAAGTCTTAAGGTGGAGGGGAAACATCACTCAGGTGCTTTTCCACCAACCACGGACTTATATTGCGGTCCCCCGCACGTTTACTGTTAAGTAGACGGCCCTCCCTTCTTCGAGGAGATTGGTTGGGTAACCGGTTCTGTATGACCAACTGAGCATAGTGTGTAATCCTACATAACTAAATCCTTGTGTCCTCACAATCTCAATCTAGCATGTAACCTGGATTACTGTGAACTGACAGTGTAATTCGTCTCACAGTCTAAGTGGACGTTAGGTATACTACACTACTTTGGCCAAAGCATTTCGGCAGTACTTATACTGACGGTCATCTATCACTTGCACTAAGTCAGGTTTGGTTTGACTTAAGGCTGCCTTATCCTACGCGTAGGTTGAGTCCTTCAGTGGGTAGTCAATCACCCTAGACTTCCTACTTCAACTACTTAAACAGGAAATGGAGTACAGTCAACAAGGGGTCCCTCTGGTACTTCCCAACATGGAAATCTCTATCCATGGAGTACGTAGCTTTCTCTAGTTAACCTATTTAACTCTAAAGCTTTAGACTACCTTGGTTCTGAATCCACCCTCGTCCTAGTATTTAGTAACTAATCCCTTTCCTTTACTTAAGGAATTCAAACAATATTCAAGCAATACAAATTATAAGGTACTTTACTAAAAGTAAAACAAATATTTCCCTTTTCAAATTCATCTATGATTTCAAATGATTCGTTTCAACATGCTTTTAAGTTATTTCAATTCATCAAGTTCTCTAAGCTATTTCAAAAGCTTTTCTAAGGAAATTAAACCATTTCCCAATTTGACCAGCTCTTTAAGCTATCTATTAAATTCACTAAGCCTTTTCTAAGGAATTAAACTATTCCCAATTCAGCAATTTCATAGAACATAGAGGTTTCTTTTTATTTTATTTTTTTATAAAGCAAGACATAATCAAGCAATCTAATCATGCAATTTAAAATAAATAACAGAAAATCTATCAACATATATTTCATGCCTGATTTCCTTTTGCGTATGAGCTTGATCGGTGACTTCGATCCCTGCTCCACCGTCCTTCGCAGCCTTCTCTTAACTTAAGCAAAAACTACTTTCAGGTAAATGCAAAAAGTGTTTTCAGCAACACTGTCTCTCAGCAATACTGTCTCAATTGCAAATGATTTTCACAAAATGGCAATTTTCACAAAAATGGCAATGGCTTTCATAAAAATGGCAATGGCTCTCATAGAATGACAATGGCTTTTATAAAATTTGAATTCCAAAACACAGAAATACCACAGCACTGTATTTCGAATTTTCCAAGGCAAGAAGAGTGAAATGAAAAGATTGAGTGTCTTTCAACAATGAGTGAGAACCTATTTATAGGTTTCGAATTCTCATGTTTCCTACCTTGTAGGCATGAGAATTCGACACCTCTCATTTTGAAAATGTCAAAATTCGCAGTGGCAGTCACACAGCAAAAGAGTTGATGATTCTTCATAATTTCTCAAGAATGTTTCAACATATCACATGCCAAATTCGTGGATCAACCACGTACAGGAAAAAGCCCTTAAAAATGGCGAACTTGAAGAACAAATGGCGTTTGGATTATGCTGCAGAAAACGTCAAGGTTTACGCACACACAGTTCATGTCTCCTTCCACCCACGCGTCCCAGACCGGTGGCGTTCAAGCATCCGCGACCAGGTCTAAGCTACGCGAGCTGGGCGCAGATTATTCTCCCTGGTTTTCCACTATTTTCTGGTTTAACAGTCGCGCGATTTCTTCCCATGAAGAAATCCGCGATTTTTACTCAAATATTAACTTTACATTTTAAACAGTCTATAGTTCAGCATTTCGAAATTCTTTTTCCTTTTATATTTTCCAAGTATTTCAATATTTCGAAATTCCTTTGTATGGTTTGCAAAGTATTTACCAAAGACTATGAAAGTTTTATTTTATTTCCAAGGTAAATAAACTCAAATTCCTTTATAAGCTAAATGTAAATTTAAATGCCAAAGATTTATAGTTTATACAAAATCTTTCCAAAGTTTTAGATATTTTAATATTTTCATTAAAATATATTAATATATTTTATATTATATTTAATACAATATTATTATAGTTTTTTTTAACTTACCTTTCTTTTAATATATAATATATAAATATATCTATATAATATTCAAAATATTACATTAGATATATTAATATATTATATTACCGATAAAACTATAATAACATCGATATTAAATATATTATTAAATATATTAATTAACTTACCCAGTTTACACTTAAATATATCTATACATGTTTATTTTCAAATCTCCAATTACGTGTATTATAGGCCAGTCAGAGCACCTCTAATAGACGTAATTGCATAAACACGCATTTATACATTTAACTGTAAATTCCAGGCATCAGTAACTTATCAGTTCACATTTCACATTCAAGGCTCACAGAACAGTAAGTCAGTCAATCAAGGAACACCACTCATAAAGCATGAAGAAGTAATCATAACTCCTACGCCTAAGGATGACTTATCATGACAACTTAATCTGACTCAGTTCCTAAAATCCTCAGTGAAGTGTGTGTATGCTCATACGATCAACTTTACCGGTTAGTCGACCAAGTTCCTCTTCCTGAGTGATATTTCCCCTCCACCTGGAGGAATAGCTCCTGTTCCTGCATCCATGGCATAAAACCACGGCAGTCAAATGCTCACAATATTTGCATATATATATATAAATCAAATATATAAAACAAGACTAATTATTTTCCTCTATTCATTGTTTTATTCAAGAATAACATCAATCAAGAATACAGAATGAGCCAAACATAACATGTAAACAGATTTCATATTGTCAACAAAATTCAATCACATTTGTTCATTCAAAACCTTCCTTACAATCAGAATGCTCTAAGCATTACTAGAATAGTAACTATACAAATTCCTAAAAATAAAAATTTTGGCACATGGGTTTTGCTGAGAAAGCTCTTCTGAATCAACCCAGATATTTTGTTTTGCCAAAATCTGCCAACACTTCGAACATGCAAGAGAATTTAAGACGAGAAGATGGAAGAAATATAGAGAAGAAGAAAGATGTTTTTTAATTTTTTATTTATTTATTATCTTCTTCTGTCAAAATCGCCACTCTGCCTTGAATCTGATGCTGAATTTGAACTTGTACCTGCAAAAGAATATTTTATCACCTTCGAACTTGATCCTTTGATGAAAATTCGCCAATCTCTTTGAAGAAATTTGAATGTTCAAAGCTGTGTGAATGATGAAGGCACCATGCTTGTTTAAATAAACAATTCGTACCATCATGCATGCATAATGCAACCCTAATTTAGAAAAAAGAAATTCGATTGGCTTCTCTCCAGTTGAACTGCCATTGTCTCTGAGTCTTTAGACTAAAAATGATATCTTAATTTTAAAACATGCAAAAAACTAAAAATGGCGCCAATATCTGTCTTTGAAGAAATTCGTCACTTTTCAATGCTCTGCATGCAAAATATATTTTTTTCATTATTGCCAAAAGTAGCATCTTGTTGTGTTCAACACACTTCCCTGATTCTAAAAAGTCAAATTTTGATCTTTTAGGCTTCCATTTGCAAGAGTTATGAGATTTTTGAGAATCTCCTATTTTGTAGCTGACTGCAAAGTTACAACTGACCCTGTTCAACTCTGATTTCCGGATGATTGAATGATCCTGCGACCATGCTGAGATATCCACCGCGAAGCTTGCATGACAAGGATGAAATGTCTGCTGGGAGCAACAACTGCTAAAATCATCATCTGATACCTTAGAAAATTAGGCGCCTCTGATTAAATTGATATTTTGACTCCAGACTTGGCCATTTCTTCATATTGCCTTCTGATGCTTCAAACTGCCGCTGACGATGAATAATGAACCCCACTGACTGAATAATGGATTCACTGCATGACTAGAAGTATTCTGCATCCAATGACTGTATGTGAGGGATTTGAAAATTGTATTAAGAGCCCCAAAAGAATGAGCGCCCCTATTCTGTGATAGCTCAAACACCATTTTGACAAAAGTGTGATTTTCATCTGAACACCATACTTTGACCCTTGATACCGGGAACTGGAATGTTTCGATATGCGTGCCGTCTGTCTTGCTGTACAGTTTGGTCAACTTGCAAGAGATGTTCTTGGAGACGACGAAGCCAGAAAATTGCTTTTAAGGCCTCTAAAAGAAAATCGCCTTTTTCAAAGAAAATAATATTCTTACACTTAGTCATTTTTTGAACTGCCTTCAATCAACTCTTCTTTACAGCATTATCATCTTGACCTCGCACGTACGAGCATTCGCCAAATCCCGGAGGCTGTCGGCTAGACTCGTTGGATAGCTTGAGTAATTGCACACAAGTCTTGTGAAGACTGTAATTGCAAATAACCCCGTCTGGCAGGCCTAAAGGAGAATCGCCCCTAGCCTACAGCTGTGCAGCTTTGTGTAGCTACGCTTCACCATCCTCTGTTTTACGTGCTCGGTAGGACCTCTGTCACAGTTACTCAGAACATCGGATCGTCTTGTGAACGGATACACTGCAAAACTGAACTGAGTTGGAAGAGATCTCAGGAAGACCTCAATTGCAAATTCATCCATCAAACAGGTCTTATTCAGGATCGCCCCTGGGCTACAGGGGAGCGGATTTGCATTCTGAAAAACTTCTTCTGACATGTATCTTGCTTGCAATTTCCACTTCTAACGCTGATAACCGGATTTCTGTACTGGATACGCTTCCGCTTGATAGCTCGTTGAAAAGCCAAACTAATTCTGCAAAGACTGAAACCATCAAAACACACATGCATCTAGATCTGGGCCTTCAAAAAGAAAATCGCCCTTGGGCTAGAAGGGAGCGGATCTGCATTTCTAGACTGCCTCCTTGTGAGAAAACACTCTTCGCAACCTCTGCTTCTGTCTTCGTTTGCCGGAGTTCTGTAACTCGGATAATCTTGCTTCATGGCTATCGGAAAGCTGACTGAAAACTGAACATAATGAATGTATCCTTCATCCAAAACACTCAAATCTTGACCTTCAAATGGAAGGGCGCCCCTGGGCTACAGGGGAGCGGATTTGTTTTGAATTCATTGATTTTCACCATTTTATGCTTTGCAAACGCTGTATCCATCACTGCGGTTGACCATGTCGAAGCGTTGTAACTGCCGAGGTGTGTGGATGACTATACTTCATCATTTTCACATGTACGGACACTGTAAAGTTGATTTGTACGTTGATTGTGCAAGTGTCTACTACATTACATAGTGAAAAGTTCCCAGACTTAGAATATTTTAGCACTTTTTTGCCAATCTGAAAATCCCCTCCATCAAAAAGCATTATTTCCAACATCTTTTATCGTAGAGCGTTCCTCTTTGAGTTTCAGGCTTAGATATTGATACCTGGTACTGGCCGACTGCCATTGATGACCCCGAAGATCCTAACTTTTCTCCTGAAAAAGTGAAAACTACCCACCAGCCTTAAACTGACTTTTAACTGAAACTGACTTCACCATTGTGATTGTGATGTGAAATAAGCCAATCAAAATTAATTTCAGCCAATTCTGACAAGTTTCTATTTTTTAGGGTTTCGAGCTAAAAATAGATTTCAGAAAGCCTAATTTTCAAAATTTTCAAATTTTGCCAGTATCTTCTTGGCATCACACTGATAAAAGCCCATACTTTATTTGCCCAAGAATTGAGGTTTGACCCCACTTTTACAAGGTTTAGACCATTTTAAGCAAAATGCCTTAATGAAGCAAAAATTTCGGTTTGGGTACAACAAAGTCAAAATTTCAAAATGTACATCTGGATGTCAAGGGTGCCTAGCCTTTTGGTCAACTAGATGTGATTTTCGGTAGCTGTCTTCTTGAAGGGATCTGTTCAAAATCCTTCTAGCTACGAGATGAATCTAGCGATTGGCTCTTGAGATTTTTCAAATGCCCATGGATGAAGATTGAAAGTAAAAGATTGGAGATGAAAGCAAGTGGAAATTTGGCGGTGTTCAAAAAATGCAACCTTCCTGAGAAAGGCGTCCAACTTTTTGGGGCCTTAGATGCATTCTTTTGACCTTGTAGCTCCCAAGAACATCTCTTCAAAGTTGTTCAGTCTCCGCGATGAGATCATCAACACGAACATCAAAGCAATCCAACTCTCGGTAGCGAGAGCCAAACTGGAGTGTTTCGTCAAAAGTTACAAATTGCAAAATATATCTTAGAGAGCGAATTGCGCCCCTGCAGGCCAGGGGTGCCCTTGAATTTGAGCACTTTAAATCAACTTTTAGAACTTGCACATACAGTCATCGTTTGCGGAATTATTTCAGCTTTGTGATGGTTTCAACATTCAGTCGACGGGAATCGTCAGTCATCGGTAGTCGTAGATCAAAGCACGAAGAGTCAAATTCTCCAAAATGGTTGTCTGGTGAAACATGCACCCTTTTCGGAAAAGGCGCCCTAGAATTCAAGGCACCAGATTCAGTTTTTAGCACTTGCAGCTCCCAACAACATCTTGTCAGACATGATCTAGCTTCGTGATGAATCTATCAGCTAAGCTTCAGGATCAACCGGGCACCTAGAATTCAGGGTCAAATAGAGAAAGTTTGTGATAGCAGAAGTTGAAAATCTTTGAAAATTTTCTAACTCTCTCAAGCTCGGGCACCAAAAGTCAAAGTTTGACCATGTTACTCTTAGTTGTGATTTTTGCATGCTACCTCTTGCATATGGTGTCCAAAATTAATAATGAACTTCAATTTGCGAGGCTTGCATGAGGATTAACTCAATTAGGGTTGGTGCACCTACCTAATTGGCAGTATCACCTCCAAAATGCTTATTCATTCAAGCATAGGCATCACAACTTCACTATTTCTTGCAGGTTGAATCTAAAATCAACTATTTTCTCTCTAACGCCTTTTGAAGGATTGAACAAAGGCCATTTTCAGTGTTCTTCGAGGTTCTTCATTCAGGTGGTACAGAGGAATAATTATTCATGCTTCATTTTTCTAGCACGTTCTTGCCTCGAATTCATCAAATTGAGGATTGAAGGAGGCAATTTTCTTGAAGATTGACAGAGGCAGAATATAATTTCTAATTTCTCCTCCTCACATTTCTTCTATCCTTCTCTTAGGTTTTTTCTTGTATGTCCAAGGAAACGATAGTTTTTCATAGTTCTGGTCATCGGGGTTTGTTCTGCACATTGTTCTCTTCAAAGCCCATGTGTCGGAATTTTTCGAGAAAATTGCCCCGTTGCTTCTGTTTTTGAAGTACTGTGCTTTTTTCGGAAGATTCCTTTGCATGTTGGTGAAAAAGTCAATTTCAAAAAACGGAGAATCTGGGTTTGATCAGCACATTGGCAGCTACAAAACCCATATGCCAGATTTTTTCGAGAAAAATTGCCCTTGGTGGCCCTATAGCCCCTGTTGCTTTTTTTCCAAAAAATCTTTGCATGCCAAGCGAAAAAGCACTTTTTTGAATCTCTGACGTTGTGGGTTTGCTTAGAAATACATTCTCTACAAAACCAACTTCTCGGAATTTTTCGTAAAAATTGCCCCTTGACAGGCTATTTTTAGCGTCATTAGAAGCTATTTTTAGCTTTTTGGAAAAGTTGTCAGAACATATCCGTGTTTACAGTCAACAGTCTAGTTTTTCAGTATGCAATTCACTTAGATTGAATTCAAGATGAAATCGGTCTTGATTGACGATTTCATAAGAAAATTTGACACCGATTTGTATCAAGCGCATCTAGAGGGTTGATTCAGACAATTTAACAGGCGTAGTCACTCAAAGTCCACATGGTTTCATACCCCGTATAGCTGATAGCCTTCCAAGGCCAGTTTAGAGGATTGAGTATTGTTGGAACTCTGTGTGTGCAGTGAGTTTGTGTGCATTTCTCACAGCAAGAGTGTTCATAGTCAAACTTCGCGATTTCATTATGCAACGCTCTTTCGTTGAGAAGAATCAAGTAGAAGCGTCAGAGGCATCAAGATGCAAAAGAAATAGAGGCCATGACTCTAGTTACGAAGCTGCCATAGTTACCAGTCAATGAATTGCTAGTTGAAGCTTGCAGATATTTCCAGGATTACTCAAATAGCTGACAAGCAGTGAATTAATAGTTAAGACATGTGATGATCCCCAAATGGTGATGCAGTCAACAACCTCGTGGAGGGGTTGATTGCTCAAGATCACGACCAATGAAGTACAGATCAAGACGTCCCACCTTTTTAGGATAGACATTAGACACAATGGTTAACTTGATGCTTCTTTCCAAGTTATCTCGTTGTCCCACATATCATTGCATGTCTATTTTGGAATCACCTATGTACTTATGGAGTTCTCATTTAGTTAGATTTCAGTTAACTGATGTTAGTTATCAATTGACTCTCATATCAATAAGGACTTGCGTGTTGCACAGTCCAATTAGTTTAGTTTAGAATTAGTTAATTGAGGTAGTTTTTCCACTTAACTGTTAAGTTGCATATGTTTAGACTTAATAATAAATCTTGCATGCTTGCAAGACTGATGTTAACTTGAGGAGATTTTAGGGTTCCCTACTCCTTCGAGCTTCTATAAATAAGAGCACCTTTGCTCATTTGTATTTTAACTTTTGCTGTGATAACAAATTGCTGTGCCCACCATGTCGTGCAATATTGCTATTATGTATTGGTTCACTTAGTTAAAAATAAAGCTGGTTTGATTGTTTATTGTATGTGTGTCTCATTATGCAATTTTCTGTCCCAGATTTATTCTTGTTGTTTTAATAATCTTTCTTTCATATCTACACCTCAGATAGAGTATTTTATCTCTTGGGGAATTTAGAGATAAAGATTATAGTTTGATGTCTTTTCTAGTAATCTTGTTTTTCAGCCTACACCTCAGATAGAGTATTTTACCTCCTTGGGAATCCTGAGATCAAGCTTGCCATTTAAATGTCTGTTTCCAGTAACATACTTTCAGCCTTCACCTTAGATAGAGTATTTTATCTCCTTGGGAATCCTGAGAACTAGTTTACCGTTTGATGTTGTTTTCAATAACCTTTATTTTAGCCTACACCTCAGATAGAGTAATTTACCTCCTTTGGAATCCTGCGATAAAGTTTATAGTATACCATTCCCAATTGCTCCTAATTCCTCATGCTCTGTTTTTCTAGAGGAGATAGGATAGTTTTAGCGTTAGCCTAGTTGTAGTTAGGATTTGTAAAACTAGAGAAAACCTTAGGTGCAATGTATCTGGTTTCTTAACCTTGTGCCTCTACCAGCTGAGTCAAAAAGATAGGAATTTAGAATAATTTACCTTTTTTACTCATTCAGCAAAAGAGGGAGCTTCCCTTCCTCATTTGAAGAGAAGTTAATATTGTGCATAGCTATCCGTTGCCAATACGCACTCCACAGGTGCAAATTGTAATGCCAATACTATACAAGAAAGGTTTTTTTTAGATTAATTAGTGGGGGATTCTATTGGGGTACCTAACTGGGAAAAGCATAAATAAAGCAATACAAAATATATTAGTAGATAATGATTGCAATGAGTGATTATGAAGTATCAATACAAAACTCAGTGGTAATGCTTATAACCACTTCCATCATACAAGAAACTACAACATAGGAGCTGTTAGGTCCCAAAACCGCTCTCCCAAATCCTAGAGCTTTCCTCTACCTTCAAGGCCAAAGGTTTGCCTTCAAGAAAGTAAATAGAAGTTGATCAATAGATAGAGGATGATTAAATGCTAACTATGAGAGTGGGTAATCTCTCCTACTCTTTGAGTTCAACTTAAACTTAGGAGGGTGCTCCTAGAGGTATGCCTTGATAGGCATTCAAATCAAACCAAATAGACAACTAAAAAATAAAAAACAATAGCTATGCCCAAATTGCACACTTGACCCGTATAACTATCACTAGGTCAAGAGTAACCAGTTGCAATTATCTCTATATAGTTGATAACACTTGCTTAATGCACCTGCATATATTAGCATCATTATAATTTGTTAAGATGTTTTCACTGATCACCTCTTACATAATGGCAAGGTGCAAACATGCATATTCAGGTTCTTTGTTGATACATTGTCTTTATTTGCTCAACAATGTTTCCATGGTTTATAATAATGAACCATATAGAGTTTGCAAAATCTAATCCAAACCTAATCTACTCCTATAGCTAACATGATGAAGATGATTCAAATGGAAGTTTGATTGGTCCTTCACCAATGTGCACCAGTGCTTATTCCATTAGGCAACACATTTGTGAACAACAAAGAGGAAAGAAATGTAGTCGTGCATAGTCTCAATATAACTAGATTTACATTAAAATGAAAACCAGAGATTGCATCAAATGTGATGTTGTAATGTCCCCATTTTAGCTATACGTTCTTATGTGACCGATAGACTATTTCCGGAGGCCTGTAGGCTAGTAAGAAGTGCAAATTAGGGTTTCCTATTTTGTAGGAGGTTTTAGATGAGCTTTTGAAGGCTTGCATGTAGGAGTTTGGAAGAGACCTTTAGGGAGCTTTCTGGGTTTTGGGAGAGCTTTAGGGTTTGGTAACATGCTGTTGTCTTCAATTTTGAATTCTCAAAATAGGATAACCCATATGAAATTTTGCCTAAAATTTCTTCATAAATCTCTATGGCACGCATTTTGAGGCACCACAATTCTCCAATTGAATTGTGTAGCCATTGGTCTCCTTCCTATTTTGCCTTGTGTGAAATTTGGGAACATTTCGACATGTTTTTCCCCTTGTTTTGTCCAATTTCGGGATTTTTGATCACCATTGCAAGTAGGGATCTTTTTGTGTTAGAGCACGTTTTACGAGGTGTTGAGGTTGTAAAACTTTGGATTTTAATTGATGGTTCCCTTGGGCATCTTTTCATCAACTCCCCTTTCTGTTTTTGTAAATTTCTTAGTCATTTTTCTTGTGTTTTTTGCCAATTTCGGATTTTTAAGACAACTCAGCAAAATAGGAAGTTTTAAGTCATAAAGCAAAAATTGTCAGTGTCAAAAAGTTCCTATTGTGCTTTAAGTGAAATTGCTAAAGTGTCAAAAAGTTCCTATTGTGCTTTAAGTGAAATTGTTAAAGTTCCAAAAAGTTCCTATTTTTGCTAAAGTCTCAAAAAGTTCCTATTGTGCTTTAAGTGAAATTGCTAAAGTTCCAAAAAGTTCCTATAATTGCTAAAGTGCCAAAAAGTTCCTATTTTCACTCATTTGACAAAAGCAAAATTGCTAAAGTGTCAAAACATTCCTATTTGGCTTAAATGACAAAATAAAAATTGCTAAATTGTCAAAAAATTCTTATTTTGCCTCTTTGTCAAAAATAAAATTGCTAAATGAGCCAAAAGTTCCTATTTTTCCCATGAGTAGAAGGAAAAGTTGCTGAAAGCTTTCAAAAACCCGATTTTGGTCTTTTTTGTGTTTTTTTCACTTGTCTTTGTGTTGAAAATACCCGATTGGAGAAATTCGCCCAAGTTTTGAAGAGAGTTTGTGTTTGAATTTGATAGTTTACCTCTTTTGGTGGAGCTCTCTTAAATTCTTCAACAAAAATTGCAGCTTCTCAATTTGAATATAAGTGCCTTCATCTTTTCTTGAGATTTTACAAGGCATCTAGGGTTTTCATTTCTTTTTTTTTACTTTCAGCTTCTTGTTTAGGTATGTTGTTCTTTTTCTTTATCTTTTGTTGTTCTTTCTCTAGTTCATATCACGTCTTGCCCTTGAGAGAGACGTTTTCCATAAATTTGTGGCTGCAAATGTCTTTTCTAAAAACGTTTTTTCTCATAAGCAAATCGCATTCTTATTTTGAGGAATCGTTTTTCTTTTTCTTTTTTTGAACGTCTTTTACAAGTTGGTTAATGCCATTTGAAGACTTCATCATCTCACAATCTATGAGGAGGGTTTCTAAAAAAAACGTGTTTTGTTATGACCAAATTGCGATTTTGTTTCAAACGCCTTTCCATTAGATGTCTTGCATTGGTTGTTTTTAGAAATCACGTTTTTGTCTGTGGTCATTCTCTTCATGTCAGCAAAACGTCATTTCTGAAAATTTATTTTCAAACAGCAAAAATGAGTTTTCTCTCAGCAAAACCGCGACCCTCTTGAAAACACATTTTTGTCCAAAACATTTTTGCAGCTGAAAACCATATCTATTGTGTCTAGAAATATCATTGTCTCAAAGAGGTATTTGAAATAAAAAACGTGTATTCTCATGGAGGAATCGTCATTTCTTCAAAAACGTCTTTCCCTTGAGTGCAAATGCATTTTTCATCATCTCAGCAAAACACCACTTCCATTTGTCTTCACCAAGTTCACCTCACTCATTCACACTCATCTCCGTTTCAGCCTCATTGCCATTTTTACAAAATAGGGCTTTGACCTAATTTCGGGTTTTTATCATCCAATAGCATTTCGGGATTTTTTTTTTCATTAAAATTGCAAGTTTGAAGTTGCAAATTGAAATTTGCAATGGCTTCTTATATTTGCTACCTTGCACTTAAAACTTGCAGTCAGCCTTCCAAAACCCGAAATTGAGCTTTGGCCTCACTTTTGCAACCCCTTTGTCTCATTCTTGTTATTCTTGTTTGCACACATGACCTACCAAATCAATAATATAAAGCATGGGCCTTATTTTTCAAGCAAATTCCAAAGCTGGAGAATGATACAAAGAAAGAACAACAACATGACGAAGCCACACAAGGAGTTGAACTAGTGACATGATTGAGCATAGAATGCTTTCAAGACAAAGATGGAAGAATGTTTTCCAAATAGTAGCATGAAGACTCAATCAAGGATGATGTAGTTCAAGTCATGTCTTTGGACACTTAAAATAGTTTCAATTATGTACTTGTAATTTAGTTTTGACAAATTACATGTAAAATGGAAAATTGTAATTGCAAGTAATCATATTACTTGCAAAGTTGTAAAATGTAATTAAATGTAAATCCTTACAAGACAAATCACAATTTGGATTGTAATTTTGAATAAGTCAATTGCAATTAGTTAGCGGTTGAGAGATTTTCTCAAGTTTGTTGAGATCCTCCCACCTTTTTCTCAAGGCCTCTCTCCTATAAATACTTGAGGGGGTCTATTGTAATATACATCTTTTGGCAATGCAACAAAACTTTGCCAGTTTGTATGTGCACTCTAAGACTTTGAGCTTAGATGTAAATCAAATTATAGTCAATTGAAAGAGGCAAATTGCTTTCAAACTTTGTGTTGATTCAAGGTGTTATGCGACAACATTTTCTGCATATTGATTGTGAGTTTTTTGGTGTTATATAAGAGGGATTCAAGCTGAATTTTGCAGACTTTGAGCTGCTTATTGTGTTTGGAGTTTTAGACTGGTTTTTCAGATTTGATACTACAGACTTTGAGCTATTTGTCAGATTTGAAGCTATTGTAGAACCCTCAAGCAAAGGGGGTAACTTGCAGACTTTGTGCTGTTTTTATTTTATATGTTTGTGCATAAAAAGTGCATCATGTAATTAGACTTTGAGTTGCTACATATTGTACTTGGTTACCAGAAAACCATCTAAAAAGGTTGATAGGAGAGTAAGTTGTTAATGACTTTGAGCTTTCAATTTGTTTTCCCGTCCCGGAGGAGCAACAGAGGACTTTGTGCCTTTATGGAAGCTTTACTTCTTTATTTGTTTACTTCATCAATCATTTATGTTTTCAGCTGTGATTTTTTTCTGAAATAAGATAACAAGACTGAGTTTCACCCAGATTTAGAATAGATTTATAGTTAGAGTTAATTTCTAAATTGTTAAAATAGAAAGCAAAGGGGGAGCCATCCCTTAATTAGGAGAGTTTTATCTCACATATTGTGGCTGAAACCACAATTTTGTATGCTTTCCCAAGTATACAAAATTTTCAACCAACACATGCATAATAAGAAAAAAATGACATTCATTTCTCTCTGGTACCTTGCATGTAGGAAAGGTTTCTGGGTTTTTTTGGGTTTTCAAAGAGCTTTAGAATGGTATAACATGCATCTCCATGTGACAACCTTTCCAGGCACTTACCTTTTTTAGTAAGTCATGACGGCTTCTCGGTTTGTGCTAAAAATGAGTTTGGAACAACTTACTATTTTTAGCAGTATGCCATTTTTAGTAAGTTCTATCTCTGGCAGTGCCATCTTTGGTAGTAGCATCAGTAGTCAGTTCATTTTCCATTTCAGGTAGTGTAGTTTGGAGCATATTTGGCTTTCAGCATTTTGAGGCTCATTTTGGCAAAATGATTTATTTAAGTCATCAAATATTTTAAATTCATTTTGGGTCCCATGGCCTAGGTTAATGACATAATGATGTTTTCAAAGGTGGTCTTTGAGGGTAGACACCTCATATGGAGTATTTTGATATATGAAAAAATGAAGGGCAAAGATTCGAAATCAGGAATCCATCAAAACAAGAGGGAGAGAAAGAGCTGTGTTGGCGTAAGAACTAACACCTCTGGAGTGTGAGTTTGTACGGATAGCTATGCACACTACGTAATGAGTGCTCTTCAAATTAGGAGGGGAAGCTCCCTCGTTGTGCTGGAATGCATAAAATAGAAAACTAAACTAATGTCCTATCTTTTTGTTCTTAGCTGGTAGAGGCACAAGGTTAAGAAAACCTAGAACGTTGCAGCTAAGTATTTTCTGGTTTCGCAGATCATGTAACTACAACTAAGCTAACTTCTTTAATATCTATCCAATTTCCTCAAGAAACAGAGCATGAGGAAATGGAGCAGGAATGTATTGTACGATAAACTCCAGGTGCGGGCTCACAACATGAAGGCAAGGTAGGCGCAACTATTTGCTAATCCGGGAAGAAGTTTATTAAAACAAACAAATGAACGGTAAACCTGGTACAGCTTCACAACATGAAGGCAAGGTAGGCGCAACTATTTGCTTGGCTGAATGAGTTTACTATAACACACATCATACGATAAGCTTTGAGTACAGTTTCGCAACATGAAGGCAAGGTAGGCGCAACTATTTGCTCTTTTGAATAGGCTTATAATAAACAAAACAAAAGGTAAGCAACTGGGACAGTAGATTGTATAGACGCAACACGCATGCAATAACGATCAAACCAGCAACCCCATTTAACTAAGGTCGAATAAACACCATAACAATAACATGAAGGCAAGGTAGGCGCAACAATTTATTATAACAGCAATTACTCTTTGAATAGATACAATAATAGCAATACTACAGGCAAGGTAGGCGCAGCATGTATGCTATCAAGCAAAAGTTAAATTACAAATGAGCTTAAAGCTCTTATTTATAGACTTCAAGGTGTAGGCAACCCTAAAATCACCTTGAGTCAACTAAAGTCTTGCAATGCATGCAAGATCTTATTCCTAAACCCTAATTGAATGAAACTATACAGTTAACTGGGAAACTATCATCAGTTAACTGAAACATCTAATCTAAATGGACAAGGTGCAACATGCACGTCCTTATTGAAAGCAAGTCAACTGGAATGCTATCATCAGTCAACTGAAAAAATCTAATCTAATCTCCAAGTATATGTAGATATTTCCAAGAAAGACATGGCATGCAATGTGTAACAACCAGTTAACTCGGAAAGAAGCCTCGAGTTTAACTCCTGTGTCTAATGTCTATCTTGGAAAAGGTGGGACGCCTTGAACTGAAGTTCACTGACCCTGATCTCGAGCAAGTAACCCCTCCACGAGGTTAGTGACTGCATCACCATCTAGAGGTCGTCACATGTCTCAACTGTCAATTCACTGCTTCTTAGCAACTCAAGCAAAACTGAAAATCTCTATATACTTAAACTGGCCCTTCACTGGCTGGTAACTATGGCGGCTTTGTAACTGAAGTGATGGCCACTGTTTCCTCTGCAGCTTGATGCTTCTCACGTTTTTCATGCTTTTTCTTTATGGAAGAGTGTTGCATGATGAAACTGCGAACTCTTTGGTTGTGAGAAATACAAATGAACATGCTGCATACACAGAAACCCAACGGTATCAACCCTCTAAACTGGCCTTGGAAGACAATCAGCTATACGAGACATGAAACCATGTGAACTTGAGTGACTACTCTTGTCAACCTTTCCGATGCGCTTGATACAAATCAATGTCAGCTTTTCTGATGAAATCATGAATTAAGACTGACTTGGTCTTGAATTCGTTCTGCGTGAACTACATCCTGAAAAACTCGCCTGTTGACTGTGAACATGGCTATATTCTGACAACTTCTCCAAAAAACCAAAAATCTCTCCTAATGAGGCTAAAAATAGCTTGTCGGAGGGCAATTTTCACAGAAAATTCTGAGACGTGGGTTTTATGTAGAATCAAATTCTAAGATGACCCACAATGTCAGAATTGTGAAAAAATGTGATTTAGGCCCGCATGCAAAAGGTTTTCAGTTGAGATCTGAGGGGCTGTGAGGACATTTTTCCCGAGAAAATCTGAGATATGGGTTTTGTCCAGAAGATATTTCTAAGACAACCCACAACGTTAGATTCGAAAAATATCGACTTCTACTCCACCATGCAAAGGAATTTCACTTTAGAAAATCAAAGCCTCAAGAACTGATGCTCTGGAACAAATTTTTCTTGAAAATTCTAGCACATGGGTTTTGCTGAGAAAGCAATTCTGAATCAACCCAGATGATTTGTTTTGCCAAAAACGCCAATTCTTCAAACATGTGAGAAAATTTTAAGACGAGAAGATGGAAGAAATCTAGAGAAGAAGAAAGATGTTTTTTAATTTTTATTTATTTATTATCTTCTTCTGTCAAAATCGCCACTCTGCCTTGAATTCTGTTGATGAATCTTGACTTGTACCTGCAAAAGAATATTTTTTATGCCTTCACAACTGATCGCTGAAGAAATTCGCCCAACTCTGGAAAGAATTCACCTCTGCTCAAGCTGGATGAATGAAATGATGAATGCCATGCTTGCATAACTAGAGCAAAATCGTACTACAAAATCAAGACTGCAAGCTCAAACCCTAACTGTGAAGAAGGAATCCGATTGGCCCTTTACCAGTTGAACTGCTGCTGTCACTAATAAGATACAAGGAAATACAATTAAATGACAAAGTAAATAACTTTTCTTTTCATTCTAATTGAACATTTCATCATAAAGAAATAAAAGACATGATACATCATTGTTCTATTTTCCAAGTAAATAACAGAGTACGCTTTCATGATTACTTTTCTTCAAAATAAAAAGCAAGGTAAGAATCTTACAAGTTTCAAACATAGCTCGGAAGCTTTTGAGCAAATAGGAATAAGACTGTCCAGGATCTTCCCTTTCAAACCTTGGTTCATCAGAAGTCTTAAGGTGGAGGGGAAACATCACTCAGGTGCTTTTCCACCAACCACGGACTTATATTGCGGTCCCCCGCACGTTTACTGTTAAGTAGACGGCCCTCCCTTCTTCGAGGAGATTGGTTGGGTAACCGGTTCTGTATGACCAACTGAGCATAGTGTGTAATCCTACATAACTAAATCCTTGTGTCCTCACAATCTCAATCTAGCATGTAACCTGGATTACTGTGAACTGATAGTGTAATTCGTCTCACAGTCTAAGTGGACGTTAGGTATACTACACTACTTTGGCCAAAGCATTTCGGCAGTACTTATACTGACGGTCATCTATCACTTGCACTAAGTCAGGTTTGGTTTGACTTAAGGCTGCCTTATCCTACGCGTAGGTTGAGTCCTTCAGTGGGTAGTCAATCACCCTAGACTTCCTACTTCAACTACTTAAACAGGAAATGGAGTACAGTCAACAAGGGGTCCCTCTGGTACTTCCCAACATGGAAATCTATATCCATGGAGTACGTAGCTTTCTCTAGTTAACCTATTTAACTCTAAAGCTTTAGACTACCTTGGTTCTGAATCCACCCTCGTCCTAGTATTTAGTAACTAATCCCTTTCCTTTACTTAAGGAATTCAAACAATATTCAAGCAATACAAATTATAAGGTACTTTACTAAAAGTAAAACAAATATTTCCCTTTCAAATTCATCTATGATTTCAAATGATTCGTTTCAACATTCTTTTAAGTTATTCCAATTCATCAAGTTCTCTAAGCTATTTCAAAAGCTTTTCTAAGGAAATTAAACTATTCCCCAATTTGACCAGCTCTTTAAGCTATCTATTAAATTCAATAAGCCTTTTTTAAGGAATTAAACTATTCCCAATTCAGCAATTTCATAGAACATAGAGGTTTCTTTTTATTTTTCCTTTCATAAAGCAAGACATAATCAAGCAATCTAATCATGCAATTTAAAATAAATAACAGGAAATCTATCAACATATATCTCATGCCTGATTTCCTTTTGTGTATGAGCTTGATCGGTGACTTCGATCCCTGCTCCACCGTCCTTCGCAGCCTTCTCTTAACTTAAGCAAAAACTACTTTCAGGTAAATGCAAAAAGTGTTCTCAGCAATACTGTCTCTCAGCAATACTGTCTCAATTGCAAATGATTTTCACAAAATGGCAATGGCTTTCACAAAAATGGCAATGGCTTTCATAAAAATGGCAATGGCTCTCATAGAATGACAATGGCTTTTATAAAATTTGAATTCCAAAACACAGAAATACCACAGCACTGTATTTCGAATTTTCCAAGGCAAGAAGAGTGAAATGAAAAGATTGAGTGTCTTTCAACAATGAGTGAGAACCTATTTATAGGTTTCGAATTCTCATGTTTCCTACCTTGTAGGCATGAGAATTCGACACCTCTCATTTTGAAAATGTCAAAATTCGCAGTGGCAGTCACACAGCAAAAGAGTTGATGATTCTTCATAATTTCTCAAGAATGTTTCAACATATCACATGCCAAATTCGTGGATTAACCACGTACAGGTTTAGTCACTGGGAAAAGCCCTAAAAATGGCGAACTGAAGAACAAATGGCGTTTGGATTTTGCTGCTGAAAACGTCAAGGTTACGCACCCACAGTTCATGCCTCCTTCCACCCACGCGTCCCAGACCGGTGGCGTTCAAGCATCCGCGACCAGGTCTAAGCTACGCGAGCTGGGCGCGGATTATTCTCCTTAGTTTTCCACTGTTTTCTGGTTTAACAGTCGCGCGATTTCTTCCCATGAAGAAATCCGCGATTTTACTCAAACATTAACTTTAAATTTTTAAACAGTCTATAGTTCAGCATTTCGAAATTCTTTTTCCTTTTTATATTTTCCAAGTATTTCAATATTTCGAAATTCCTTTGTATGGTTTGCAAAGTATTTACCAAAGACTATGAAAGTTTTATTACCTTTATTTCCAAGGTAAATAAACTCAAATTCCTTTATAAGCTAAATGTAAATTTAATTGCCAAAGATTTATAGTTTATACAAAATCTTTCCAAAGTTTTAGATATTTTAATATTTTCATTAAAATATATTAATATATTTTATATTATATTCAATACAATATTATTATAGTTTTTAACTTACCTTTCTTTTAATATATAATATATAAATATATCTATATAATATTCAAAATATTACATTAGATATATTAATATATTATATTACTGATAAAACTATAATAACATCGATATTAAATATATTATTAAATATATTAATTAACTTACCCAGTTTACACTTAAACATATCTATACATGTTTATTTTCAAATCTCCAATTACGTGTATTATAGGCCAGTCAGAGCACCTCTAATGGACGTAATTGCATAAACACGTATTTATACATTTAACCGTAAATTCCAGGCATCAGTAACTTATCAGTTCACATTTCACATTCAAGGCTCACAGAACAGTAAGTCAGTCAATCAAGGAACACCACTCATAAAGCATGAAGAAGTAATCATAACTCCTAAGCCTAAGGATGACTTATCATGACAACTTAATCTGACTCAGTTCCTAAAATCCTTAGTGAAGTGTGTGTATGCTCATACGATCAACTTTACCGGTTAGTCGACCAAGTTCCTCTTCCTGAGTGATATTTCCCCTCCACCTGGAGGAATAGCTCCTGTTCCTGCATCCATGGCACAAAACCACGGCAGTCAAATGCTCACAATATTTGCAGTATATATATAAATCAAATATATAAAACAAGACTAATTATTTTCCTCTATTCATTGTTTTATTCAAGAATAACATCAATCAAGAATACAGAATGAGCCAAACATAACATGTAAACAGGATTTCATATTGTCAACAAAATTCAATCACATTTATTCATTCAAAACCTTCCTTACAATCAGAATGCTCTAAGCATTACTAGAATAGTAACTATACAAATTCCGGGGTGTAACAGTTACTCAGAACATCGGATCGTCTTGTGAACGGATACACTGCAAAACTGAACTGAGTTGGAAGAGATCTCAGGAAGACCTCAATTGCAAATTCATCCATCAAATAGGTCTTATTCAGGATCGCCCCTGGGCTACAGGGGAGCGGATTTGCATTCTGAAAAACTTCTTCTGACATGTATCCTGCTTGCAATTTCCACTTCTATCGCTGATAATCGGATTTCTGTATTGGATACGCTTCCGTTTGATAGCTCGTTGAAAAGCCAAACTAATTCTGCAAAGACTGAAACCATCAAAACACACATGCATCTAGATTTGGGCCTTCAAAAAGAAAATCGCCCTTGGGCTAGAAGGGAGCGGATTTGCATTTCTAGACTGCCTCCTTGTGAGAAAACACTCTTCGCAACCTCTGCTTCTGTCTTCGTTTGCCGGAGTTTTGTAACTCGGATAATCTTGCTTCATGGATAGTCGGAAAGCTGACTGAAAACATAAAACAATGAATGTGTTCTTAATCCAAAACAATCAAATCTTGACCTTCAAATGGAAGGGCGCCCCTAGGCTACAGGGGAGCGGATTTGTTTTGAATTCATTGATTTTCACCATTTTATGCTTTGCAAACGCTGTATCCATCCCTGCGGTTGACCATGTCGAAGCGTTGTGACTGCTGAGGTGTGTGGATGACTATACTTCATCATTTTCACATGTACGGACACTATAAAGTTGATTTGCACGTTGATTGCGCAAGTGTCTACTACGTTACATAGTGAAAAGTTCCTAGACTTAGAATATTTTAGCACTTTTTGCCAATCTGAAAATCCCCTCCATCAAAAAGCATTATTTCCAACATCTTTTATCGTAGAGCGTTCCTCTTTGAGTTTCAGGCTTAGATATTGATACCTGGTACTGGCCAACTGCCATTGATGACCCCGAAGATCCTACTTTTCTCCTGAAAAAGTGAAAACTACCCACCAGCCTTAAACTGACTTTTAACTGAAACTGACTTCACCACTGTGATTGTAATGTGAAATAAGCCAATCAAAATTAATTTCAGCCAATTCTGACAAGTTCCTATTTTTTAGGGTTTCGGGCTAAAAATAGATTTCAGAAACCCTAATTTTCAAAATTTTCAAAATTTGCCAGTATCTTCCTGGCATCACACTGACTAAAAGCCCATACTTTATTTGCCCAAAAAGTGAGTTTGACCCCACTTTTACAAGGTTTAGACCATTTTAAGCAAAATGCCTTAATGAAGCAAAAATTTCGGTTTGGGTACAACAAGATGCACGCGACATATGATGATAGAAGAGAAATGTTCGAGTGATGCAAAAAGAAACACGCATTTGAGGAAGGAAGATATGGCGCGTAAAAAAGAAAGACACACAAGCATGATATGATTCAGGAAGAAACGTAAAACCTATAAATAAAAATGAAAGCAAAACCCTCGAAAATGTTTTTTACTTTGCAGAGAAAACCGAAAGAAGAGAAAGAAAGACATGACGAAAAGAGGGAGAAAGGAAAAATGTACTTGGAAGTGTTGATCAAAAACCAAGTTGAATGCTTGAAAACAAACTTCAAAACGCGTTTTGGTAAATGCAAAAATGCTCGCCCAAAAAGTAGAGGTGGAAAATAAATGATAGGAATGAGAAAAGATTAATCCATAATCACTTTTAAGTGATTGGTGAGTGGAGTATGGCGAACTTAAATCATGCATTTAGTTAATGCATGATAGGTGGAAGAAATTGAAAAAGATGTAAAAGGTTGAAAAAACCACGCCTACATCAAAAATTAAGTCAAAAACACTTTATGTGTAAGGGTGCTAAAATTCAGTGCCCTTGCAGTAAAGTCAAAAGTCACTTAAGTGCAAGGGTGCTGATTTTCAGCACCCTTGCACTTTTCATACTTAGTTAATTTTTTGCTAAGTGCTTGAGTGCTCTTTTTCAGAGCTTTTCCACTTTTGACAATTCCATGAGGTATGAACAATGAACGTTTGTGCAGGTACTCGTTTCAAAGGTCTTGGCGAGATGAACGCATGGGGATGCTCATATGGACTATCTGAGACTTCAGAATGCATTTCGAGGTTGATCTAAAATCACCTCGTTTTGCGTGCTTGAACATCAATAACTTAGGCAACAAACAAGTTTCGTAGGGGGTTATTCGTGGAACGAGCGCTGCTAGTTTCCGTGATAACAGTTGGCTTCTGTTGGGGATCTTTCTTCAATTGTTCTTTCAAATGAATGAAGGGAGAAGAACTCCAGAATTCAAGTGCCTTTATCCATCCATTGGGCTGGGAGTTGGGCGACGACGATGACACAACTTAAAATAAAAAGACACAAAGGACTAAAAATAAAAATATTTACATATGAAATGCCCATTACTTTACTGTGCAAAGTGTTTGAGGTGTTGTCCGTTGTGAGGAAGGGCGAACGGCGTTCCATCTCCATATGCTAGCAGGAAATTGTTCTCATCGTACAACTGGTGAACTTGGAAAGGCCCTGTCCACAGTGAGTCAAATTTACCGTGCATACCCTTTGGTTCTCTTCGTTTGTCCCATAGGAGAATAAGATCACCGATTTGAAAATCTCGAGACTTAGCCTTTTTGTCAAAAAGCTTCTTTACTTGTTCCTGGTGTACGCCGATGCGATTAGCCATTTGAACTCGCTTCTCTTCCGATTCAGAGAGACACATTACACGCTTATCAACAAAATTATCTTAAGTCTCGTTTTCAATAGCCTTAGCCAACTTGAGGGTTGAAAGTTCCAAGGTTATAGGAATCTCAGCATTCAACTCGTACAAGAGTTGAAAGGGGGACATACTGATTGCTTGCTTCAGAGTTATCCTGTCCGCCCACAAAGCGTAATACAAAGCGTTGTGCCATAAACGCTGATTCTCATCTACCAGCTTACAGATGATGGTCACTAGATTTTTGTTGCTTGATTCAGCCTGGTCATTACCTTGAGGGTAATAATCGGAAGAATGCGACAAGGTTATGCCATGTTCAAAACAAAAATCAGTGATGTCGTTTGACGAGAAGGAAAAAGCGTTGTCAGCAACGATTTTTTTCGGTATGTCGAACCTGGAAATGATATTCTTTCAAGAAATTTCACACCACCTCAAAAGTAGCGTGCTTGGTAGGAATCGCTTCCACCCACTTGGTGAAATAATCAGTTGCGGTCAGAACGTAAACCTTTTCCTGCACTTGATGATGGGTTGATCGCACCGATGAAGTCGATTCCCCATTGCTGTAAAGGTTCTTTAATCACAATGAGTTTTAACGGCAAAGCCGCCAACTTAGGTTTGCCAACGAATTGTTGACATAGCTCACACTTACGCACCGAAGAGTACACGTCTTGAAAGAGTGTGGGCCAATAGTACTTTGCTCTCAAAATTTTGTGAGCAGTAACTGGTGCTGTAAAGGTTCTTCAACAGTTTTTCTTGTTTCTCTTTATTCACACATCGCAAAAAAGTCCCATCCACTGCACGCTTGTATAAGCCATTGTCCCATAAGACAAAGTTTGCCGATTTCAACTTGATGGTTCTTTTTTCTTTTGAAGTCAAATTATCGGGACATTCACCATAAGTGAGGAAATGAGCGATGTTGGAATACCACTCGTCGGTGGTGCTGACGAACAACACCATGGGTAGTTCACTTTAATCTGCTTCCTTTTCTGAAGCTTCTTCATCAAGATTATTTTCAGCAATAAGTTGACATAGTCCACGTCCCCGTGTTAGCTTGGTGGGTTTAATTTCCATTTCGTACTCTTGAATCTTAGGAACCCAGTTGCCTCTTTTTATCCCAAATTCCCGCTGCATTAAAATGGATTTAACAGTTGTATTTGGAACCAGAACCTTGACATGACTATTCAGAATGTAGAACTGAAAATGTTTAACAACCTTGACCACAACGAAGGCATGTTTTTCCATCTGAGAGTACTTCAACTCATAATTCTTTAGAGGGCAGCTCATGAATGCAATGGGCGATTCAAAACCCTCATTGTTCTCTTGCACCATAATAGCTGAAAGTGTATGCTCAGAAGCATAACTATACATTATGAATTATTTGGTGTAATCAAGACAAACTAACACCGGCGGATGAGCAATGGCCTCCTTGATGTTGTCGAACACGGCCTTCCCTTCCGCTATCCAGTGGAAAGTGGTATTACCTTTCATCATATTAACGATATGATGAGTCTTTTTTGCAAAGCCTGGAAGGGAAGGAGCCTTCGCAAGAAATTTACCTTACCAAAGAAGGAATGGACTTTTGCAAGGATCGTCCCGAAGATTTTTGGATTGTATTGCCTCTGTTTTTGCTTAAAAGGTAACAGTCCAACCTTCAGGGGAATATCATGTTGCACTTCTTTCAGCCAGAAAGATTTTAGGTCCTCATATGAATATGCTAGGACATCCATATATTCTTGTAATAGCCTGGTGAACTGTTTTCTCTCTTCGACTATGCAACATTTGCCAATGTTCACCATCTTAGGATCACTTTCTGTTCCCAAGTTATATTGCTCAACCTCATTGGACGAATCGGAGTCCACGAGTTGCTTTTTGACGTAACAATCATGTTTGTCAAAAACTTTCTCCAGACACCAATCCTTTGGGAATTTTGTTCCCTTTGAGTTGTAAGAATTCTTCACCTGTGAGCAGATCTACATCAGACATAGATTCTCGAGGAGGAGAATCGCTTCCTTCAAAGTACAATTCATTGAAATTTTTTGCCTTTTCCAAGAAGGCATCAATTTGATGATCATTGTTGAAAATTTGCCAGTTCTCCAAATTATTGGGGACACTTGGGTGGAAAACCAACTCAATTATGTAGGTAGAACCTTGAAAGTCTTTATGCGGGATGAGGAGCGTGGTTGAGACCGCTAAAGAATCAGCCCTGTCATTGTATTCCCTTGGAACCACAGAGATGTCGAAAGCTTCAAATTCTTCAATGCAATCCCAAATGAGATTGCGATAATGCCTAAGCCTATCATTTTTAGTTTGATACAGGTTCCTTACTTGACATACTATTAGCTCGGCATCGCCTTGTGCATGAAGCTTTTTGATACCCTTCTTGCGTGCCACTTGCATTCCCAACAACAAGGCTTCATATTCGGCGGTGTTGTTGGTGTTGTCAAATTGCAGGTTGAAAGAAAAAGGGAAAAACTTTCCATTAGGGGAAACAAAAACCATTCCCGCTCCAAAACCACTTGAAGAACAACTACCGTCAAACTCTAGCAACCAAACGCCGTTCAGATCGCCAAGGCTGACGGTGTCAAAATCTGGAAATTCATCCTTTGGTGAAGTTTCAGGATCTGATGTCGACAAATCATCTGGTGATGACTCATTTGTTATGGAACGAGATGCGGCACTCTCCAACTCATATGTCGTTGAAGACTCACCAACCTCTTTTGTTTGCAGATAGTAAGTTCCCACACCTGAAGACTCGAACATGATCTGGGCTCTTGGGTCATCTGATTGGGTCATTGAAAACTTTGCTTCCTTTTTCAAGAATCAACATTTTGCATCACGCCTTTCACCAGTATTCTGGCTTCAGACATGTCCATACTCAGTTCTCCCCCAACATCCATGCATAAATTTCGTCCGAGGAGGATTTTGTAAGATGCTGGTACATCAGCCACTAGAACCGTCATCTTTATCTTTTTATTTGGGTACGCAACAAACGCATACTATGCATCTTTGATCTGATCGATCAAGGGCACTTGTTTATTCTCCAAGGAGAAACAATGGTTGAAAGTTTTGGTCATATCTAAACCTAAGGCAATAGCTACCTTGGCCGACATCACATTATTTGATGCACCAGAGTCTATGACACAGTTACTCAATTTGAAACCATTGACCGAGAGATGAAAAATGGATCAATGCGTCCAGAAGCTGTTGGAGGATTGGACACCAAATTATTATGTGGAGATTTAGGCTTAGGAGCAACAGGAACATTAGGAGGTGAATCTTGAGTTGGAGTAATTCCTTGGTCTTGGACGAACTTGACGAGCCTATCAAATTGATCAGGGTTGGCTTTGAGGTATTCAGCCTCAGACATTTGGACCTTGGTTTTCTTGGCATGGTCGATGATGTCAAAAGCTTGGAAAGAGTTTTGTAGACTGGATGTAGTGACTTCACTAATTGGTTTAATGAAAGGCATACTGGTCTTTGAAACTGGAGGATTGGCTTTAGGGACAATAGGAGTTGATGAAGAGGGACGAGGTGCACTTACTTGTGGATGTTTTGCTTTTTTAGGTTTCCAAGGGAGAGGAGAACCTCTTTTGGCGATTGTGACTGGTGGCTTCGCCTTTTCAGGTGGAGTAGCAACTTGAGCTTTGTCAAGCTGGTTCTGTTGATGCCGCATGAAACAACATACGTGTTCCTCACCAAGTCATTTTCCTCATCTTCGTCCGCTATTTGCAAGTAGCCAATCTTGGAGTTGCCAGCCGATTCTGTTTCTTTGTCTTGGAAGAGATCGACATTTTCTTCCTTAGGATAATCTAGCTGTACATAGTCTTCTTGTTTAGCTTCATAGTATCCTGCGACAGTGTTGTTAGGGGGAGCTTCAAGTGCAAGCCTACCTTGTGGTGTTGGAAGGCGGTTTTGATTTCTTTTTCCAGCATAGTTAGGGAAAGTCCTTCTTGGGACGTCCTTGTAGGTGTTGTTGTTATTGGAGACTTGCTTCTTCAAAGCGAGGAGCTCATTTGCCAGCCGTTGCACCATGGAATCTGTAAAGTTGGAATGGGTGGTTGGGTGGTGGGGCCGTTGGCATTGGATGTTGAAGATCCTGATGCCTGCATCCTTTTATTTGTGTTGGAGTTGTCGTTAGTCCTTATCTCTCCGGCCAGGATCATATCATCTTCAAGACTTGTGGCCAATTGTTGTGCTGCTTCAACGTTGGCAAGATTTTCCTTGCGTAAGAAGAAACTTATTTTGGGCAATTGGGTGTTGATGAAAAATCACTTCAAATTATGATTCATTGGTTTGTCATCCTGTGGGATCGGTGTCACCAACTTGCTGAATTTAGCCATGAATTCTCGCATGGGTTCGTGAGCTTCCTTTTGCATGGTTGTAAGCTGTGCTAACAAATCATACGTGTCCTCGGCGAGCTTGAATCTTTCCTCAAACTTTGTTCGAAGAGTGGCCCAGCTGGTGATCGAGGCGTTGGGAAGAGTGTAGAACCATTTGGCATCAACTCTTTGGAGGGATTTGATGAACAACCTTACGAAAACGATTTCATGTTCTATGTCGAGAACGCCACAAACGATGTAGAAGGCGGCAATGTGTTCATTAGGATGTTGTTTTCCGTAACCAGTAAACTTCGAAAGATGTTTCCTTGAAACACGTGGAAGATCGTGCAGAGGTGCGGCCAAGCGAAGGGGGGCAAAAGCATTCCCCCACGGTCCTGCAGGTGGTGCGGCCATGACTGGTTGCAGAACAAGTATCCGAGCTGGACGTCTGCTGTAGACAGACCAAACAGGTGGAAGAGGAGATCTTTGTTTTTGCAGAGGATAACTCGTAGTACGTTGCAACGATGATTTTACTCTCGGAGACGTAAGTGGAAAATTATGTTGCAACGACTCCTCAAAAAGTGGATCTGTAACTCATTGAGCCCTCAGTCCTCGTGTATAATTTCGGTCCGCCAGAATGCAGATCTGAAAAGGATGAAGATTTACAAAGAAAAGTATACAAGATACAATAAGAAACTGGAAAGCTTATTCACTTGAATCGGAAGTGTGAGGATTGGATTGCGTGATTCATTCCCCAACGAAGTCGTCAAAAAACTGTTGGGTGAAAATTATGTAATCAACTTTTGAATAGATTACAGAACCTAGATTTCAGCCACAACTATGTGAGATAAAACCTCTCCTCTCAGAAAGGGGAGGTGCCCTTCTTACTACTAATAGAAGCTATGGTAAAAATAATAAAGTATTTACACAATGTACACTACACTTACAAAATGGGGGGGTGTGTGTCACATTCATGCTTCTCTCTTTTTTCAGAAAAGATGTTTTACAATGCTTCATGGTTTGGAAGTTCAGATTCAAAATAACTTAAAACTTGACAAAGAGCAGTAATGCCAATATCTCTATCCTGTCAAAGCAAAGCGTAGAAATACTAGATGTGATTTATAATAAACAAATAAAGGAAAAGGGAAAGCTCACGAAGGCACAAAGTCGTTCCGTAGCTTTTTCAATGATGGATCTGCGAAAGACGTATCCTTTGTCGCATTAGAAGCACAAAGTCTTCTTAGATGCAGCAATTCCTCGAACAAGATGAACGATTACAAGCACAAAATCTTATAGATCTTTCAACCAAAGTATCCAAACATAACGTAAATCCAAATAAGGAATGCAACACAAAGTTTACATAATTTACTTGAAGGCCTCCAAATATCATTCACTAATGACCACCGATCCCATTCAAATCAAAAGAGAATTGATTCCAACACAAAGTATGGCATGCAACTATCTTCTTTATTGATTAGATTCAGATTCACAAAATTGAACACAAAGTTTCAATGTTCGTTTCAAAAGGGTAGCACTTCGTTGCAAAATACTAAAAGGTAAAGATTACAATAGAGATCCCTCATATTTATAGAAAAGAGGGAAGAGCTAATCTAGGAAATTAGGTGAGCAAAAATAAGAAACACTAACTTTGACTGATTCAAAGTGTAATTTATCTCCGTGGAATAACATCTCATATTTTCGGTGTAATTACACTTTACAAAAAGACATTTAAGATGTCAGAAACTATTTACAAAATGCATAAGAGAAAGCATCAAAATGTTCAACATTGGGAGATCAGGAATCTTCTTGGTTCCTTGCTTGGGTGCAAAAGTCTTCATACTTCTTCCTAGTCTCCTGCATGAATTTTTTATCCGGATCAACGGTGTGATCCAAATGGTGTGAATCTTAGTGATTGATTTCTTGGCGGATGAGTGAACCTTTTTGCATTCGTCAAGATGTGTCTTGAGGTTGTCAAGAGTGAACGTTGTATCACAAAGATCATTTATAGAGGCATCCAAGAAGTCTGCACTCTCTACCTGACTCATGATGGCTTCAAGTCCGAAAAGCTTGCCTGACAACTCCTTGATTCTTTTCGCGAGAATAGCACGATGTACTTCCACATTTTCCTATACTTGGTGCAGATCTTCTGCAAGAGATTTAATCGTCTGAATATGATGCTTCAGTGATTCTCTTACCTCAACATATTTTTCCTTGTCGGGGATCACCTCGACTTTCACCAGTTTGCTGAGCTTTACCTATTTCATTTGTGACCACAATAATAGGCATTTTTCCATTTCTTTGTGCTCTTGGGAAAGAACGACTTCTTCTTTATCCACCTCCAATTTGAGCTTAGCTATTTGAGTAGCCTTTTCATCCGTAGGAATTATAATTTGAGAGCCATGCTCTACAACCTTATTAATGAAGTCATACAATACTTTGCCTGTGGAGGCAAATTTCTCAGCTTTCTTGATAGTTGGGTCTTCCATGCTTACCATTGGTAACGGTTGTGCACTATTTGTAGATCTTGCAAGCTTTCTTACAATAGCGGCATAATGCTCTACCCTCTGTTTGTATAAGCTTCGAGCTTGCTCCATTTTGTCCAGTCTTCCTGTCAGTATATATAAGCTTCGAGCTTGCTCTATCTGCCTTAGCACTTTCACTTGTAACCTTGCCAAGCTAGACTCTTGTCACTATGTAGTCCTCCATATTGATATCTCCTTCCTCCTGAGGTGGTATGCCAATCTCTGCATACTTTTGACCTGTTTTGTCAACTTGGAGTCGTGAATAAACTTTTGCCTTTTTCTTCCCCTTGGCTTTTGGAGGGGCTATCTCTTCAAGGTCGAGCTCTTTTGGCAAGATCATTTGCTTTTTTCGCTTCGATACTTGAGATACCAACCAAGGGGGAAGAGAGGAGATATGAGCTTCTTGATTGACTTGTTAAACTTGGCTTCTGAAGTGAGATCATAGGAAGGAGACGACAGGCTAGGAATAGATGATGGAGGGCTTGATAAAATGTCAACGATTTGAATACTTGTCATCGAGGAGTATCAAGTGTGGTTGATATTGCGGGAAGTGGTGCTGCGTCCACTGCGGATATGGTAGATGTAGGAATAAGTGACGTGGGAAAAGGTGGCGGAGGAGTGTTTGGAACAGGAAGTGTACGAGGAACGTTTGAAGTTAAAGGTCTTTTTGAGATTTCCTGTTCATCGTAAGCAGTGTTCATGATGTTGCCGGGATCTGTGAACTCCTCTGGTAGGTCAGCAACACCGAGATCTCTGATCTGTTGTACGGTTAGTCTGCAAAAATTAATTTTACGGATAGCCTCTTCATCTTTGCAATCAACCCAGATGTCTTCAAAGTGATATCCGTGCTTGTGACCCTTTTTCAGCCTCTTCTTGACATTCTGGTAATCAAAATCAAGCCTGTATTTATAAGTCGTGATTGTCATGACCTGCATCTCAGCATAGATTGATTTAGCCTTTTGTACACTCTTGATGGTATACCTACTGATTGTTAGTGGAAACTTAAATCCAAGTTTGTGAATCCTTTGATGTTCCTTGTGGATTGAAATCAGCTGTCTGCATAACTCCATCAATATCCATTTATCTGAAGGATATCTGGGCAACATGTAAGGGCAACCAATGTAGCGTCCTACCCTTATGTAAGTAAAAATCGGGAATTGTAGAAATATGCATCCAAATTTACTCACCACTTTGTCGGCCTCATCAGACACTCTCTTCTTCTCGAGAGTTGGGTCAAAGTTGAAGAACAAAGGTGCAAAGAAAGCATCTGTGACCCTCTTGAAATGGTGATGGCTTTCCTTCAGTTTCAGTTGTTAGAAATAATTGTACACAGGTGTAGAAGGTTGGCTCCCTCTTTTAGATAAACTTGGGAATTGTCTCATCATGGCTGCAGCGTACCTCGGGTAAGAAGTCGTATAAAACTTCATGGTGGTTGGCACATTTATCAGTTGTTCATGGATTGCATCATTGATTTGTTTGCCCCAATCAATATGAGCCTTTTGTCTTCTTATGATCCGAATGTACTCGTACATCCAATCTTGAAAATGAGACGTTCAAGGCAATCCCTTAACTCTGCTCAACAGTATTATGATGGCTTTGATATCTTCCCTTGAAATCACTTTGCGGAAGTCTCTTCGGCCATCTGGAGATAGTATGCCTAGGTTCTTTCAACCATTGACTATTTATCAAGTACTTAGCCTTGTTCGGATCTGAGTTAGAGACTTCCTGTGCTTGTTGTACTGAAATATCAATGTACTTCTCCATCTGTGGGACTCTGAAGACAATATCAAAGAAATCCGGGTCTAGTCTCAATATCTCCTGTCCAGAAAAATCAATCACGCTTTTGCTTTCCTGGATGTAGTGAGATGCAACTTCAAGGACAAACTCCGTATGGTGTGCAGAAGTAGGGAATGTAGAAACAAGGTGTAGGTTATTGTGCACAATAGCTCTCAGAGAGTCTTTGAGATGCTTTTGCTCGGTTCTCTTCACGAAATCAATGAGGTCTTGATGACCAACCTCGGTGTCTTTAATCTCATCCACTTTTGAAATTACTATTGTCGGCGGATAATGCCTTGGTATTTTTATTTTATTTTCCGTTCAGCTTTTGAAGACGATGAAGGCTTCTTAGCTGTCATTTGAGAGCAATTGGATCAAGATATGTAATCTCCAAGGATCCCTTGACGAGATCTGAAAAGGAATTGTGTTGGCATTTCAATTAGCACCTCTGGAGTTCTTATTGGAAACAAACAGTTATTGCAAGTGTTTTAGTACATGCTCTTCGGATTATAGAGAGGAAGATCTCTCTTTGCTGATTTTTCTATGTAAAAAAGGTGTACTAAGGTTCCTATATTTTTTACTTAGCGGTAGGACACAAGGGTGCATAAACACAATGCGTCGTAGCTTAGCTTTTATTTGGTTTCCGCAGATCTTAACTACGACTAACTAGCTTCTAGACTTTCCTACCTCCTCATGATAAACAGAGCATGAGGGCGTAGGAGCGAAATGGATGGGTTGGATTACTTGAATCCACCGTCTCTGTAGAATATGGCCGAGGCTTTGAACTCTTGGATATATGCTAAGATAAGGTTTTATGCAAGTAAACACTCTTTACGGTAGACTGGATCTGAGACTTGCCAAGGAGGAGGAACCCTTGTTCGAGGTATAGGCTTGGAAACAACTTACTAGAAAGAACAAGCTACGATGATTCGGCTAACAGGATTCCCGAGGAGGTGACGACACCTGTCCAAAGTGTAGGTTGAAAGACTAATCATTAAACAACATCAAACGATAATGATCGATAACAAAATATCCAAGGAGGAGGAACCCCTGTCCGAGGAGGAGATTGAAACAATACACTATTGAGAACAAGACTTTGAAAGAACTCAAATTTTAGATCAAGCAAGCATGTGCCATCTGATTTTCTTCTTTTAAGCTTGTTGAAAGATTTACAATGGTCGGGTCAGCAAAGGCACAAAATCATGCACAATTACGATCAACCAACTAACTCTCATCCAAGAGTGAACAGATATAAACAAGCGAACTCTGGCAACAATGGCACAACAATTTTGCCTAGTAAATAAAGGTGAAACAAACAATGAGCCCAAGGCTCATCTCCTTGAGTTAACAATGAGTTCTTGCCAATTAGCAAGATTTATTCGTATGTTGAAAAGTAGGTGAGCAAGCAGTTAACTGGAAATCTACTTCAGTTAACTGAAACTAAACAAAAGTCAAATTGGAAGTGTACCTCAGTTGACTGACATCTAACTAAAAGTGAACTTAAATTACAAATGTGTCTCCAAAATAGACATCCACCTTTAAAGGAGATTTGAGATCTACAAATCGTGGGAGTCAATTAGACATCCTAGATTAGTGGGATTTGACATGCATGATCTGTGGAGATCTGGAGTCAACTTGGAAAGGGGCATCAAGTTGACTTCAGTCATAGTTATTGCTACTTTGGAGGGTAGGACGTCCTTTGAGGGTTTGACACCTCATCATCTTTGGTCAATGATTCTTCTAACCATGTGTTGACTTCTTCATACGGTGATCATTACATGCCTGTCAATTGTCAACTTACTTAGTGTATGTATCTCCTTCATTTTGTTTCCCTTAGGAGGGTTACTCCTTGTCTTCCTGTCTGTGTTTCCAGTTTGACGTGGAAGGTAGTGTAGAATTAACCGGTGGTAGCTCTGTATTGGGAAAGACTACCTTCTGTGTTCTTTTGCAGCTTTACGTTTCTGACATTTCCCTTGATCTTTCTCAACGAAAGAGTATTGTATGATGAAACCGCAAAGTTTGACTGTGAACACTCGGACTGTGAGAAATGCACATGAACTTGCCGCACATTTAAAATTCCAACGGTTACAATCCTCTAAAAAATAGGGGCAGCAATGCTACTTTTTTTGGAAAAATCTAACATGTGGGTTTTGTTGAGAAAGCTATGCTGATCATACCCAGTTGGCCAGATCTGTGATTATCTGCCATTTTTTCGGACATGTAAGAAGATCTAAGACAAGGAAAGAGGAAAAAGACAAGAAGAAGATTGGAAGTTATCGCCTGTGAATCTGGAAGAATTATGCCTTCGATGCAACCTCTAATAAATAATCCCTCTGTGCAACAAATTTTCAAAAATATGAAGAACGGTGAAAACCCCTCTATCAGATTTTCAAAAATGTTGGGGAAGAAAAATATTCGTTCTTGAGCTCTTCAACCTACAAAGAAATAATGAAGAATGGATGCCTAGATGCTTTGATATGTCAATTTGGAGTTGCAAGCATTGATTGGGCATCCAACTCATGATTGAGCTTGATTTGGAGTTCAAAAATGTGATTTCCACTGATTGTGGAGTGTTTGGCCTCTTTTTGCCTCCAAAATTTGTTAACTCAAGTCAACATTTTGCTTTGACTTCTTTTAGGCGTCCATCCTTAGGTTTTGATTATTTTCATCATTTTGGAAAGTTGAAGTGCCTCCGTTTGATCTTCGATCTTGGTTGCTTAGTTGATCTTTGGCAGTTGCTAATAGATCCGTTGTCGAGATGGGATCAACCTGATGAGATATGCTTGGGAGAGATCAACTCAGAAAATTGAGTTTGAGCTTCCAGAATAAAGGGCCCCTTTCTTCAAGAGGGGCACTTTTGGCTATGCCTTAGTCAATTTTCATTGATTGTTCTTCGTTTTGGCCTTTTTAGACCCTCTGTGCTTTGATTTGACGTTCCCGTTGATTGACGAGTCGGATAACTCTGCTTGATGATGCATCGGGTAGCTAGCTCAGTGTTGGAAAGGATGGCCGACTTCTCAGTTTCAGATAGCAAATTCAGGTCCTTCAAACCCAAGGGCGCCCTTGGCCAGCAGGGGCACCTTTGACCCTTTGACTGGTTTTATCTATGTTTCAAACTGCCTGCTTCGATCCCTATCGTCAGATGATTCAGTTGTCGGATCCTTTCGTTGATAGTCTCATTGTCGAGATTGATTGTAGATGAGAAGGTCATCTTGGAAGGCAGTAAGCAATCAGGCTGAATTTGTATGCCTCAAAGAAAGGGCGCCTTTCTCCAAGAGGGCCGCTTTTCCTCTGTCCTTAGCCAATTTTTGGCTTGTCCTTTCAGTCTCCAGTTTTGGGAATTTTTGCTTGATCTCAACATGTGATCGTTTGGCGTGTCTTGTGAACTTGATGTCGGATAGATCATGTAGTTGGGAGGAAGCTAAAAAGATGTCATGTATGAAGTAGCTGTTGATGGATTCATCTGATGTTTTGAAGTGAGGGGCACCCCTGGCTAGCAGGGGCGCTTTTACCATTAAGCTCTCTGATTTGACATATTCATTGCTTATAGATTCTCCATACTTCGTTGACGATTGACCAGTGATTCCTGAATCAGATGATCTTGCTGATAGTTGCGTTGTCGAGCCAGCACGAAAGTGAAGAGGATGATTGATCTGAAGATGTCAAGTGATTACATTTGCCCTCTAAGATCCAAGGGTACCTTTCTTCAAAAGGGGCGCCTTTGACCTTTTGACAACTGTTTTGCCTTGGTAGCAAAACGTGCACCTTCCAGAGTTAGCCAAATTTTGGCCTTTTGTTTTCAGAATCTCCTTCGTTGAACGACGACATTTTCATCCTTTTCTGCCATGGTTCTTCGTTGGAGGTCTTGAAGTTTAGCTTTCAGCACCTGGTACTGGCCAATCTGCCATTAATGGCTGCGAAGCTCCTAACTTTGTTCCTGTAAAATGACAATAAACCCACCAGAGTAAAACATGTCTTTTCATGATTCTGACTTGATCAGTATGACCGGGAATTCAATTAACGCTATCAAAATGATTTTCAATCATTTCCGGGAAGGTCCTATTTTTTAGGGTTTCCCTAAAAATAGGGGTACAAAACCCTAATTTTTTCAGTTTTTCAGAATTTTAACCATTGGTTCCTTGACAGAAACCCACAAAGGCCTTATGTTTGGTTTGACCTAAGACAAACTTTTGACGACATTTTTACATGATTTAGCTCAATTTAAGCAGAATGCCAAAAATTTAATTTTGGGTACAACAAACTGTAGATAAGAATCAACAACCATTAGTCGAAAAAGTTGCATTGGGATGCGTGAAGCGAGCAACGATGTCGAGCAAGCATGATTTGAGTGATGAGGCACGAAAAACGAGGTGGAAGCAGAGAAACGACCTTCAAAATAGAGAAGGAGCAAGTCTGGAGAGTTTGAGATAAAAAATTGTGAAAAGTGTAAGGGCGCTGAAAATCAGCGATCAGTGCCCTTACACTTAGAAGAAATGGACTTGGGTGCAATGGCGCTGATTTTCAACGCCCTTGCACCTAAGTGTTAAGGACTTAGACAAATGTGTAAGGGAGCTGAAAATCAGCGCCTTGACACTTTTGCTTGAGACTTGAAGGTTTGAGTGGAGCATGTGAGCGGATGTTCTAACGCCTTGACATTAAGGTAAAATGAGTTTGAAACAAAGACATGATACATTAAAATCTCTTCATTACTGAAATGAATGCATTTCAGGATTTTACCATTCAAAGAGACATGCGTTGAAACACGAAAGAGACAAAAAATAAATGAAGGGCAATGATTCGAAATCAGGAATCCATCAAAACAAGAGCGAGAGAAAGAGATGCGTGCGGCATATGATGATATAAGAGAAACATTCGAGTGATGCAAAAAAAAAAACACATTTGAGGAAGGAAGATATGGCACGTAAAAAAGAAAGACACACAAGCATGATATGATTTAGGAAGAAACGTAAAACCTATAAATAAAAATGAAAGCAAAACCCTCGAAAATGTTTTTTACTTTGCAGAGAAAAACGAAAGAGGAGAAAGAAAGACACAGCGAAAAGAGGAAGAAAGCAAAAATGTACCTGGAAGTGTTGAATCAAAAACCAAGTTGAATGCTTGAAAACAAACTTCAAAACGCGTTTTGGCAGATGCAAAAATGCTCGCCCAACAAGGAGAGGTGGAAAATAAATGATAGGAATGAGAAAAGATTAATCCATAATCACTTTTAAGTGATTGGTGAGTGGAGTATGGCGAACTTAAATCGTACATTTAGTTAAGGCATGATAGGTGGAAGAAACTGAAAAAGATGTAAAGGTTGAAAAAACCACGCCTACATCAAAAATTAAGTCAAAAACACTTTAAGTGTAGGGGTGCTAAAATTAAGCGCCCTTGCAGTAAAGTCAAAAATCACTTAAATGCAAGGGCGCTGATTTTCAACGCCCTTGCACTTTTCATACTTAGTCAATTTTTTGCTTTTTTGCTAAGTGCTTGAACTCTTTTTCAGAGCTTTTCCACTTTTGACAATTCCATGAGGAATGAACAGTGAACATTCGTGCAGGTACTCGTTTCAAAGGTCTTGGCGAGACGAACGCATGGGGATGCTCATATGGACTATCTGAGACTTCGGAATGCATTTCGAGGTTGATCTAAAATCACCTTGTTTTGCGTGCTTGAACATCATGAACCTAGAAAACAAACAAGTTTCGTAGAGGGTTATCCGTGGAACGAGCGCTGCTAGTTTCCGTGATAACAAAATTGAGACAAAGTTTGGAATAAAATATTATTTGGAAATGAGGAACACACAAAACTTTAACTCAGAAACTGAAGATTAGATGTCTTTTGAAGAACATGAGAAGAATTTATTAATGTGGAACACATTGCTAATCTTTGATCAAGATACTGGGCAAGGGTATTTTTTGATATGGTATATTTCACTAGAAAATCTAGATTTACTAGTTAGCAATTATTTGTGAATCTATTTGTCAATTTTGGCAACATAAAGTTTATAGATTCACCAAAATAAATATGCATCAATAATAAGTTTATTTGCTTGCATTACAAATTTCACATGTTTTCTAAACTATAATGTAATATCTTTTGCTACTTTTGATCTATATTTTTGCTCTCAAGGAATATCATAAGGGTTACCAAAGTGCAAAACAAAGATCTTGGTTACTAAGACCTTCTAACACTTTAGGATTTTTCACCTAAAGGAGAGGGAATAGTCCAAAATGTCTATGTTTACACTTAACCACTGTAGAAATTCCTTACACAATCTGGTCTAAGTTCACTTCAAGGAATATTGTCAAACACTTCACTTGCAATCTCTCAACTAGCTGTTTCTGAGTTTTCAGTTTGCTTGCTTGCCTTCCAATGATCTCAAATGAATATAAATGCTTGCAAAACAACACTACAATGTCTAGGCAATGATCAAAGATGATAATGGAATTCCTTTGTCTTTTGAAATGCAAATACATGAATATCTACATTAGAAATGTGCACCTACAGCCAAGTAGCATTTTTACAAACACTTGGCATGCATACTCAATTGATAATCTAGAGCTAATCAACATAAGCATTTCATCAAACAATTGGCATGCACATCATTCTCCTTTATTGCTATGTTATCTCCTTACAATGCTGATATAGGATGAAGATCCAAGACTCCTGGCATTACAATGTTTTCCAATACAATGCCAAATCTGAGTACAATGCTTAGCTACAGCTGCAACTTATGCATCTAAATATGGCAATGCCATGGGTAAAATATAATTGCTAAGATGAATGACAAAAAAAGCCTGATAATGATTGCCTCCAATATTGATTGATAATCTTGTAGCCTTTCCTTCGGAGATGAGCCCAAATCAATACCTGATGGTGCCGCCCCTGTTCTGGATTGAGTTGATGGTATAAATAAATAGCATCATGAAACTCCTCTTCTAATTGCCAATCTTCATCGCCATGCTCCTAGGGGGGTAGCGCCTACATGCCCAAGTGAAATCGTTGCTCCTTTGAAATGCTATGAATAAAATTGTAGGCTTCTTGTCTGCAGCAACTGTGACTGTGATATGATAAGAAGGGCACGGATATGCCTCTGAATACACCTTGTTATGGGCCTCTTCCCTTACCAAGCCAAGCGCTCGAATGCCCAATGATATCGATGATAAATAAGGCAAATATAAGAAAAATCGTAGGGCTAAATGACCTCGCCTATGTGACTGAAAATTGTTATCAGAACCCTGCAATTTATTATCAGACCTTTATTCTTCTTCAAAATGCCTTCAAATGCCACAGATCGATGTAATGAAAACATGCAATTAATTCTCCAAATTGCCCACATGAATACCAAAATTTTTGGCCAACGGCCATTAAAATTTTGCCCTTGTAGCACAAATGGAAGTCTGAAGTATCTTCCTCTCAGCTGCAATGAAAGCACAAGTTGAACATCTCATTGAAGCCCACAACTAGGCAACAATATCAGCTGATAGTTTCACAGGATTAGAGTTGCAGAATCAATGGGAGTTACCGTTCCCAAAGACCAAATAGAAAATCTGCAGAAACCCCTATGCTTCTCCACAAACATCAAATGCAATCTTCAATTCTTGGATGATAAAAAATGAGCCCTTAATATCCTTTTATACTTTTCTTGGAGGTGTCACACACTTTCCTTGCCAATGTGGGATAGAAGATATATTTTCCTTATATTTTATAATTGCACTTTATTATAACATAAAAATATAATTTATAAACTGCCATCAATATCATATGATCTGGAAAACACAGTATGTTTTCAAACAATATGTTTTCCAACACATTATGTTTTCAAACATTCAATATACAATTGGAAACCTCCGTAAAACCCGCCGAACCATGAAAGAAGCCAATGTCCAACTAGGTAATTGCCACAAAGATCCTCTAAGCATGCAATATTAGCCTACAAGGGCCACTGATAGGCTAAAACCCTCAAAAACTGATGCTCACGAAATTAGGCACATTACAGTCCGCCCTCCTTGAAATTGCTTGTTCCCATGCAATCACAACTGTAAAGAAAACTCTTCCCCACCTGGATCTCAAGGGAAGATCTGTGTAATGTCCCTACTATCACTAAACAACTCTTATAAGACCTTCACTATCAGAACCTATTGAATCAACTCAATCCGAAATCTGGGATGGTGAATCTGATGCAACCACACTATTGGAAAGCCAATACCTATCGTTTTCCGTTGTGTCACTTTGATATCCCCTATCTCTAAAATGCAACAAGTCTCCTTGTCTAGAATCAAATGATAATCATCAAGGGAGGACAAGGTAGAAGACCTGCCAAACTCAGAATCACCATTTGAGGTCAGAAACAAGTCATACTCGAGCTGACGAGTACACCCCCTATTCAACCCACCTCTTTGTGCCATTAAAGACATAGTCAAGTCCTGTACATGTGGGCGTAAAGGAAATTGATGAGCACACCACAAGATGCAATCGAGGTGGAACTCTCCTGATTATGCTGAAAGACAACCAAAGTAGTCGAGTGTACCCCATCCTGTACTGCCATCCTCAGAAGAAAACTCACCACTCATGATAGGATGTGTTGGCCTTGCAACAACATCATTAAGACTTTTCCCTGAAAGCAACTGCAAGCGTCCTGCCTTACCTTCATCATGAAGGCCATGTATCTCTTGGAAAGATATTGAACCATGCTCAACACTGTTGTGAACAACTACCATGACGAAGAGCAATCTACCAAACAAAATGATCCTTGGATCCCAATACACTCTGAACTCACATCCATCTGTCATGCGAAAAATAAGAACATTTGGAAGCATCTGCTAAACCTTCCTGGATGTGATAACTAATCAAGCCATCATGCCTACTATCACCATAACCACCCTGTAGCCATGTATCCGTATGAAATCTCTGTGACATAGAAGTAGCAACCCCTGTTGGATACATATCAGCCCGATGGGCAGTTGACTGTTGTCCCTGCAAGTAATTCCCCACACACAACTGAGGCGGGTACTTGTAGCCTCTAGTCCCATCTTCTGAAGATGGCAACTCTTCACCCCACAGTGGATGGTATAAGCCCTTTGTCAATTCACATCGACGCATCAACCAATCCTTTGCATGTGGACTAAAAGAAAAGTGATGAGCACTCCTCACTATGCAATCAAGATAAAATGCTCCTACCTCAGTCAATGGTTGACCATCATAGTCCTGGGAAAACAAATCAACTGCACGGGATGAAGTGATTGAATTGCTTCTAGGTGAGGGAAACAAATCAACATGAGTACCAACCTCCGTTTGGGATGATACCCAACATATCTCCTGTGATGATGATGGAGTAGCGACGTGATCTGTCACACCACTTTCGGGAAAATCAACTATCACATCACAAGAGCTCTCAAACACTTACCCTGCATCACCTAACATGGGACTAACTTTAGGAGAACCTGGTGCAACAAGTGGTTCTTTCCTATTATCAACCAATGCACTCATCCCTTTTGAATTAACTGCACCAACATCTGTGATGGATGTAACCACATCCTCAACCCGCTCACAGCTATGGACCATGGGTGTATGCTCCTCATCAACTGCTGCCATGGAAAATTAAACTATATCAAAAGATGGTGAAGACTGTGCTAAACTCAATGCCACGGTAAGCTCCTCAATCCGTGACTGTGACTCTTGGAGGGCTAACTGACTGCTCTTCAATGAGTACAAGGTCACCTGAAGCTTATGAGTGAGCTTAGCAGCTTCCTCTTCTTTCCTCATCAAGGCATCTAAATAGATCCCAACAAGGTTGAGAAGGGTGTCTCTGTCCGAAAGAAAGTTCAAATAATTCAACTTCATTGTCCTCATACCTTCTTTGACAATTTGCAAATCATCATGAGAAGATTCTACTCCAATCCCCTTTTGTCTTCTCTCTAATTGAGTCGCCCATATATGTTCCTCAATCCATTTGTGCATCTTGTCATGATGAGATAATGCTGCAATAATCTCATCCTCCTTCACCGCCAACTTATTCTCCAAGCTATGAACAACTTCTGTCTCTCCTGAAGAATCCTCAAATTGTTCTTGTTTCCCTATGTTGGGAACCTTTACCAAGTCCTTCAATTGACCAAATTTATCCACCTCGTCATCAAGTGTCGTAGGAGTATGAGTCTCAAAAGGAAGTAGGTCAAAAGATTGTTCGCATTTGCTTCAAATCTTTGCGCAAGGTAGGTTGTCCATCGCATGTGCCACTGAACTGTATATCTGAAATAAATCATATTCATGAGGATTAAATGTAAAGCTGTACGCATTCTTCACCATGCACACCTCTGAGATCTCCTCTGTGAGTCCTGTTTGAAATCCCGATGCACTGGAAGGATCCCAAATGCCACTATCAATGCTTATCTCAAAACCAGAGTCAAGAGAGTGATCGACATTTAACCCGAAGAGTGGATTATCATATGACAATGTAGCATCTATCTCGAACAATGGATTGTAGATTATCTCGCACTCCATCTCCTGATCCACCTCATGCTCTCCACCCAAATCCACACTATAGTATGAGGTTGAGTCAACATCACTCACCTCATGATCAACAACATCAAGTGTGCTATCATCAATGCACACCTCATTATCTAAGGTATTGCTGCTATGTACCTCATAGGATGTCTCAAAAGACGTTGTAGAAGCCACATCTTCGTACACTTCCTTTTCCATATTGACTGCATATCCATCCAAAGCATTATCTTGAGATTCATTGCCATCAAATGTATTCTCTATTTTGTTTTCCAAGGTCTGATTTGAAAAATCAGACTCATTATGACATGAATCCATATCACACAATGCACCTTTAGAACCCAATTCTAGAGTCCCTTCATGTGACAACTCAATAGGATCATTTTGCACATGTGAAAACACTGCTGTCTCATGCTCATGTAAAGTTTCATCATTGCTGTCATGAAAATCAGAATTAGCCTCTATAGTATAAACTTCTTGTGTAACCTCTTGCAAGGATGATGTAGATAAATCATTAACCAAAGCTGTCCTAGTGTCTTCTTGAATCAAATCAGCATGTCTATCAAATTCATCATATAAATTTCTGCATACTTCATTGGATGTTAAAGATACCAAATCATTCTCATGACGAGCTGTATCAACCTTATGTGCAGATTCTCTATCCATTTCACGTGTAAACAATTTATGTGCTATAGTGTGATATTTCTCCCTTGCAAACTCAATCTTATGGCAAAGACTCGGGTGCAAATCCATGTAACTCTTGAAAGAAAGTTTTTTCTGAATACTTTGAGGAAGAGTCTTATACTCCTCAAACATGCTAATCACTTCCTCTTCTTTGTTTTGTGGTGTTGGACCTTTGCTGGTAGGAAGTGAAATTGATCCTTTAGGCAGTCCAAACTTCAAAAGCGTTTATTTAAATGCAACAACTCTCGATTGAGGTTGTATTGTGATTGTTCAAGTTCTTTCAATGTCTGTTTATCACTAAACAATGTTGCCATGAAGCCCATTTTTGCTGCTCAATTGAAAACCAAATCAAAACTGACTTGTGCACGGATGATTTTGCCACCAATTGAATGCAATCATCACCCAATAGGTTGGCAGGAAACCGCTCTGATACCATTGTAATATCCCTTGCTACTTCTGATCTATATTTTTGCTCTCAAGGAATATCAAAAGGGTTACCAAAGTGCAAAACAAAGATCTTGGTTACTAAGACTTTCTAACACTTTAGGATTTGTCACCTAAAGGAGAGGGAATAGACCGAAATGTCTATGTTTACACTTCTTAACCACTGTAGAAATTACTTACACAATCTGGTCTAAGTTCACTTCAAGGAATATTGTCGAACACTTTACTTGCAATCTCTCAACTAGCTGTTTCTGAGTTTTCAGTTTGCTTGCTTGCTTTCCAATAATCTCAAATGAATATAAATGCTTGCAAAACAACACTACAATGTCTAGGCAATGATCTAAGATGATAATGCAATTCCTTTGTCTTTTGAAATGCAAATACATGAACATCTACATTAGAAATGTGCACCTACAGCCAAGTAGCATTTTACAAACACTTGGCATGCATACTCAATTGATAATCTAGAGCTAATCAACATAAGCATTTCATCAAACAATTGGCATGCACACCATTCTCCTTTATTGCTATGTTATCTCCTTACAATGCTGATATAGGATGAAGAGCCAAGACTCTTGGTATTACAATGTTTTCCAATACAATGCCAAATCTGAGTACAATGATTAGCTACAGCTGCAACTTATGCATCTAAATATGACAATGCCATGGGTGAAAGATAAGTGCTAAGATGAATGACAAAAAAACTTGATAATGATTGCCTCCAATATTGATTGATAATCTTGTAGCCTTTCCTTTGGAGATGAGCCCAAATCAATACTTAATTGTGCGCCCCTGTTCTGGACTGAGTTGATGGAATAAATAAATAGCATCATGAAACTCCTCTTCTAATTGCCAATCTTCATCGCCATGCTCCTAGGCAGGTAGCGCCCACATGCCCAAGTGAAATCGTTGCTCCTTTGAAGTGTTATGAATAAAATTGTAGGCTTCTTGTCTGCAGCAACTGTGACTGTGATATGATAACAATGGCACCGATATGCCTCCAAATACACCTTGTTATGGGCATCTTCCCTTACCAAGCCAAGCGCTCGAATGCCCAATGATATCGATGATAAATAAGGCCAATATAAACAAAATTGTAGGACTTAATGACCTCCCCTATGTGGCTGAAAATTGTTATCAGAACCCTGCAATTTATTATCAGACCTTTATTCTTCTTCAAAATGCCTTCAAATGCCACAGATCGATGTAATCAAAATATGCAATTAATTCTCCAAATTGCCCACATGAACAATACCAAAATTTTTGGCCAATGGCCATTAAAATTTGCCCTTGTAGCACAAATGGAAGTCTGAAGTATCTTCCTCTCAGCTGCAATGAAAGCACAAGTTGAACATCTGATTGAAGCCCACAACTAGGCAACAATATCAGCTGATAGTTTTACAGCCTCAAAGTTGCAGAATCAATGGGAGTTACCGTTCCCAAAGACTAAATAGAAAATCTGCAGAAACCCCTAGGCTTCTCCACAAACATCAAATGTAATCTTCAATTCCTAGATGATAAAAAATGAGCTCTTAATATCCTTTTATACTTTTCCTGGAGGTCTCACACACTTTCCTTGCCAATGTGGGATAAAAGATATATTTTCCTTATATTTTAATAAAATATAATTTATAAAGTGCCATCATTATCATATCATTTGGAAAACACAATATGTTTTCCAACACATTATGTTTTCAAACATTCAATATACAATTGGAAACCTCCGTAAAACTTCCCAAATCCATGAAAGAAGCCAACCTCCAACTGGGTAACTGCCACAAAGACCCTCTAAGCATGCCCTATTAGCCTACGAGAGCCATTGATAGGCTAAAACCCTCAGAAACTGATGCTCATGAAATTGGGGACATTACATATAAGCATTTGCCTACCATTTTCCTTGCTGTTGGGCACAATTGGTTGCTGTAGGAGCAGATGGAGTGCAAAAAGACATATGGTAACCTGAAATCTGCATATTCTCTGAACAATGGACAGGCTATAAATAATTAGGCAGGATTAGAGGCCCCTTTTAAAGATCTCAATCTCGCTGAAAGAGCTGGATTACCAAATTAAATGTTGAAAAATTCATGACATCAATTGAGATCTATTTGTAATTTGCAGCTTGGAGTAAACTGTTCCTCTCCAGTCAAATTTGGAAACCATCTCCTTTATCCATGGTTGATAAAGAATGATCTTGGGCTGTAGAGTGTTTAGCCAATATTAGCACAATTCTGCAAGATAAGCAATGTTAATACTTTGAGTATAGAGCCATGGGATCTGTTGAAGGAAATTGCAAACGTGGGACACTCATTTATGAGCCCAGAAAATTTGTATCCAATCTCATTGTTGGATATAATACTAACCATTTAAATAATCAAAAGCTGCAATTTTTGGAATCACTTAGTCACTGAGATGCATGCTTACAAGAAAATTACAGTTATGTATTTTTTTTTATTCATAGACATTAATGTATATAGGCTAGAGTTCATCTTAATGATTCTCTTTGGGACTTTCATAGAAGAATTAGTCTTATTACCAAACATAATTATTTAGGAAACCGGAAACTTTGAATTCCATTTCATTGTTGGACAATATGTTAACCGTTTGAAAACTGCAATTTTTGGACTCACTTAGTAGTTACGCATGTTAGGAAGTGTCTCTCAACCTTGCATGTTAATGTTGAGAACACTAAAATGGAAATTTTGGGTTCTCAAGGTCGTTTTTGGCTCGAAAACTATTAAAATGAGCTTTAACCAGCTAAAGCAGGATGCAATGACACAAACCTCTCCAAGATCTTTGATTTTTAAAAAAGAGGCTCAATCAGCTTCTTGGATCAAAAGTTACGCGGCCTTTGCAATTTAGACCCTCCACATCAGAAATGTAAGAGTATCTATGACAAATAAATGTGCTGTAAGAGGGAGTTACACATGTTGACCAAGAATATTCACCAACCTATGATGTCATTATGGTTGTCGTAAATCATTTTTGAAGGGTTTCAATAAGGCAAATTGGATTGCCTAAGTTGGGACGATAACCATGACATGCTATGACAAATGTAAGGAATATATTATATTTAGGGTGATGAATCTTGTGATATTGCTATCGGGATTCAATTTTGTACTATTTCGAGTCAAACTCATTGACTCATGTAGTGATTCAAAAGAACCCATCTCTCATGATAATGAATGGTCCACTTAGCACTCATTGCATCTAGGAGATGCTCACAAAGGTGAAGCACTGGGCCTTCCCGGGAGGTCACCCATCCCAGTACTACTCCAGCTCAAGCACGCTTAACCACAGAGTTTTCTCCAAGGTTAAGCCCACTTAGCTTGCAAATGGGGAAAACTCACTTAGTGCACAAAAGGTGATGCAAATGGGGTTGCAATCTAAGTGGGCTTAGCCTCGGGGAAAACTTTGTGGTTAAGCGCGCTTGAGCTGGAGTAGCATTGGGATGGGTGATCTCAAGGGAAGGCCCAGTGCTTCACCTCTATGAGGATCACCTAGATGCAATGAGTGCTAAGTGGACCATTCATTATCATGATAGAGGGCTTCTTGTACCATACTCATGAAACATGGGTCAATGAGTTTGACTCGAAATACTACATAGTTGAATCTTGATAGCAATATCACAATTTGACACGTTGTGGAAAATACCTCCTACTTATCAAATGATGAATCTTCTTAAGGAATATATTATATTTAGGATGATGAATCTTCTTAAGGCTTGGGAGTTGGAATATGACTAAGGGATTTGGGCACCAATTTTTGGGTGGTATTAGCTCTTAGTTTTGCGATTCCTCTTTGGTGGTTTCATACATTGGTTTCTATATTAATTGGGTGCTTCGGATGGAGTTTGTATATTGTGTTTTATAAATATTGTTATGCTGCAAGTAGTATTTTAGATATAAGTGTTGCTATTGTTTCCAATGAAGGATTTTTGCTTGGATTGTATTGCTGAAATTTTTGTTGATTAATAAATACATTGGTATAGAGTTTGGAAGTTGGGTTTTTTAAGAAAAAGTTTTTCTAGAATACATTATTCGTGTTATGATAAATGATTTTATTGTGTTTCTTTCATGCAAGTTATTTTAGATTGTATTTTCAATTCATCTCTCTTAGATTAGTACAGGAAGCGTTTCCACACCTTGGTTTCCTTTCAACTGAGATGCATGTTTGCAAGAGACTTTTATTGATAGACGTTAATGCATATGGGATAGAGTTCATCTTAATGATTATCTTTGGGACATTGATAGAAGAATTATAGTCTTATTACCAAACTACTTCTGTTAGTGACCTTGTTTCAGCTGAATATAGGAAGATTTGATAAAGGAAATCTTTGGAATTATCTGTTTTTCAATATGCTAGAGAGAATGGAGGATATACTGCATCTCAACCCGATGCAGAACATTTCTATTTACAATTAACGTTTTCTTGGCGATCTTTAAGATATGTAGACTGCTGAATGAAGGGCTGTGGAGTTTCTGCAAGAAGACTTGACTGATATTAGTTGATGCGTAGACAAAATTTGCTGCCAGGTGCTCAGGCGTTTGTGATAAGTCTGTGCTGTCAATTCAGTATGGTTTAGCTTTTGGCAAGTTTGTTCCTTTGATGGTTTTTAATAAGCTTCAAAAATCTTTAGGCAAGTATAACAGCTATTTCTCTTTAAGAATAGTGAGAGGCAGTGGGTTCGTTTTGTTTATAGTTGGCTAGAAGGATCTCAAACATGCCTGCTTCTAGCCTGGCATATAATGTTATATGGCAGCCTTGCCAACTTTCGAAAATCATTTTTTTGTTTATATAATTTCTCATATTCAAAGCAAACAATAAACTGAGAACACATTTGGTTATGTTTATGTGTCGTTTTAACTTCTTTTGTTTAGACTTTGGTCTATAATGTTTATGTTATAATATGTGGTTAAATTTATTTATAGTTAGCTTGTACTTCTAAAAACGTTTTATCCACACTTCGAGAAAAACTTCTCTAGTTGAATTTAATGATTTATTGTTTCACTTTTGTTATCTTATAATTGTTGAAATTTATCACAACATGATATGTTTTTGAAGATCGAGAAACTTTGATAATTATGTGTACTGTTTGTGATTTATTTGATTCTGCGTAGGGATTAAATTTTTATTTGTTGTATATGAAAAGACTAAGTGGTGGATTTTTTCCTATAGTACCAAAATTTAAAGTTACTTGTCATATAAATAGGAGTAACATGATCGTTTCAACTTTTGTCTGGTTTTCAAAAGATTAAATAATGTTGTTTTTCTGGAACAAAGATTATCCTGCACGGTTTGTAATTTTATTTACATTTGTTACTTAAAAGGTGGCATTAAGTACCATATAAAAGGATGCTCAGGAGAAGGGACTTTTGCTCAAGTGTTTAAGGCCCTTGTTGATGGGCGCTCTGACGATGTTGTTGCTTTAAAGGTTTTTCTTTAATAATTGATGCTCATTTATTGTTAGTATTGATTTTTATAATCAAGTTCTCTCTGTGTGGTCATATACACCCATGTATGTAAATAATATTTGACCTTATTATTATACAGATACAGCGACCTGCTTGTCCTTGGGAGTTTTACATGTACCGGCAGCTTGATGATCGCATTTCTTCAGAAGAAGTATCTAACTTTTTCATGCTTCGTTTTTTTCCCTTTAATGTGGAGACGTTTGTAAGGAAACATAATGCATTATCATTTTATGAGTTTGTTTGTTTGTTTTACAGTTTTTAAACTTATGAATTGCATTGCCATTTTTTTTTAATAACAGCGGTCTAGTTTTGGATCTGCATGGAAAGTACATGTATATGCTGACTGTAGCATTCTGGTCTGTGACTATGTTGAGCATGGGACCTTGCAGGTAATGTTGTACACTAAATTTTTTTATTCTTTTTTAATTTTGTTAAGAGTTTCATTTGTTGTATGTCTCTTGATTTGAACACAATTTCTCTGAAGAAAGGACAATGAAAGTTAAATATCTGGATTTGTGTGCTTATATTTTGGACCGAATGATCCTAAGGCCCTGATAATATGCTACATCACCTCAGGATGTTATCAATTCATACCTGGTATCTGGTCAGTGCATGGATGAAGTGTTGTGCATGTACTACACGATTGAAATGCTACGTATGTTGGAAGCACTGCACTCTGCTGGCATTATACACGGGGATTTAAAACCAGACAACCTTCTCATTCGCTACGCTAGGCAAGTTAATTTAGTTTTACACAGTTCTCCAATCTACTTTACATCGAATGCTTTACTTCTACATTGTCTTTGCATCTTTTGTTTTTGTATATTTACTCAGTTTAGATTCATCACTCAATTCTGTAATGCATGTAAACAAGCAATCAGTTATTACATTTTTAGAGAATTTGGAATTCTGTAGATAACTCCAAGTTTGATTAACATTGGAAGCTTTCCAAGAATGCTAGAATAGTATTCTTTGTAAAATGCAACAGAGATAGGAAACGCATCAGTATGCAAATTGGCCTCTCTGAGTAGACTCCGTCAGAGCATCTCCTGGAGTAATATCAAAATTTAGAAATGTTGCCTGTTGACTTATCCTCAGTTCAACATATATTTGTTCCCGAATTGGTTTATATTTGGCATAGTACTTGAATGAATTGAACAAATGTGTGTAAGTTTGGCCCCGTCTTATTTTACGCATACTTGTTTTTTTCTTTCAAAGTGATGAAATCTGTGAAGAATGGAATCCAAGTCGGATGGGAGGGTGGAAGGATCAGGTATTTCTTTGATGCTGCAGCAAGGACTATATCTGTGTTTTGATGATTTAGTCATTTGTGTGGCCTTTTGAATGCGATATTCATTATTGATTTCATTACAACAGGGGCTCTGTTTGATTGACTGGGGAAGAAGTATAGATATGAATCTCTTTCCAGGCGGGATAGAGTTTGACGTCGACAGTAAGACCTCGTCATTCCGGTGCATTGAGATGCAAGAAAAGAGGCCTTGGACCTTTCAAGTAAGAATCATGACTCCACTGCACTTTTCTGTAGTTAGGGTTCACTTTACTTAGAGTGCATGCGCGTTGTGTTTTGTACCAGGTAGACACTTATGGAGTTTGTGTCATTGCACATATGATGTTGCATGGAAGCTACATGGAGTTAGTGAAGAAAACTGGCCCTGATGGAGATGCACTTTATCATCCCAAAGCTACTTTTAAACGGTACAATTTTCCACTATCTATTACACAAGTATTGAACAATATTAATGGTACAATGAAATGCCTTCTTTTTAAAATTTATTTTTCATCTTTAATTTTTTTTAATAGAAAGGTATGTTAGTATTGCATCTGATCATACAATTTGGAGAAAAGAATTTTGTCATTGACATTCACTTGACAAGTGTGTGTGTGTGTGTTCAGGTATTGGAATTGTGCATTGTGGACAAATCTGTTTACTGCATTGCTGAATGTCAGAAGTTGTGCAGAAAATCCAGATTTGAGCATTTTGAGAAAAGGTTTTGAAGATCATTTGTCAAGTATCTTGCAGTCGAGGAAAAAGCTCACCCAGTTGCTGATGAAACAAAGAAGTATCATGTGCTAGGGAAATTGAGATAATGTGTTGTAAAATTTACACAGCCTTATGTGAGAGTTAAGATATTTTATATTGCCTGTCCTATGTAGACATGTAAGGATGAAAATAATGCTCTTAAATCATGGGCTCTCTGTACAGTTAACTCTGAGATTAAAGTTTGCAGCCTACTCATTGTTAAATGCTGGCTCCTATGAGATTTTATCTATTCATTACAGTGCATCATTTTCTTTCTCAAGGATTTGATCTGGCATAGTTTGTGAGACAGCAGCTCACTGTCTGCTGGTTTGGACCTTTTCTGTTTTGACTGCTCCTTCCTTTTGCTTCTCTGTTCTGTATCTCTGTATTTTTGCTTCATCCAATAATTTAAAAAAAAAAACCGACATGTAAGAACCCCCTATTTTGTAACCTATGCTTATTAAACGCCTGATTTTTCCCCCTTCTCTAGTCAAGATCAATAGTTAATATGAAATCCTCTACTTATATATAATGATGATTTTTACTATGAACAAGTAGTTCTACATATTCATACATTCATAAAGAACATCCAATTTAGGCCTCAAGATACTATGTAACGGGGATCCCTTTAGTCATTTTTGCAACTACAGTCAACTTGTCTATAAAGTTAAATTGTTCCAAGAAAAATATGTTAATTTATCTTAGATTAAAGAGTTTTAGCTTGGAAGGAAATCCCAAAATTAGAAAGATTATTGGTTAAAATATTTACCTCCTTAAAAATTAATATTGAAAAATAAAAATAAAAAATAAAAAAATCAAATATTTATTTATGAAAATGTTAAACAAAATAAAAATTAATGTGTTTTATCATATATTTATGTTAGTCTTTAATTGCTTGCATGCCCTTCGCGATCGTGCTAGGCTTTCTTAGTGTTGTGTAAGTGGTGGGGATTAATGTGGGCGGCTACGGGGAGTTGTGGGGAGCCGTGGGGAGGGGTGTGAGCGGCGATGTGGGGGTTGCAGAGAGGTGGAGTGAGGGGTCTCCCCTTCATTTATTTTTTATTTTCCTTTTTTATTTATTTTTGGCTTGGCAATGACAAGCAATTCGAGGGTAAATAAGAGCGTTTCCTTTCGGGATGTGGTGTTGGGGTTTTCCTAGCCTCAGTCTGAGCATACCAAGGCGATTCATTTATTAAACAATGTCTCGCAAGGGGAGGGACCTACTTTGAACGAAGGTCCTAGATTCCTAAAGTGAATGGTTGCCTTGAGAGAAGCAAAGATCGACCGATGTTAGTGATACAACCGAAATCTATGGCAAAAGATGTCAGCTACTTGTCGAACCATGCATTGATTTGTAAATTTATGGGTATTAGGGTATCTCTCCCTTTCTTGGAATCATGGGATTGAAGGGTTTGGAATCCAAAGGGTGATATGGAGGTAATGTTGGCTGCCAATAACTACTTCATGGTGGTGTTCTCTTGCCTGGCGGATCGTACTAAGGCTTACAAAGGGGGCCCTTATTTTTACAACTAGGTTGGCTTGTTCATTAAGCCTTGGCATACGAGATTTAACCTAGCTAAGGAGCTTCCTTCAAGAGTTTTGATTTGGGTGCAACTCCTGTTGGAATTTTGGAAAAACGATATTTTGCACATGATCACTCTTTTATTGGGCAATTCGGTGGGTCCGCCACAACATACAATGGATAAGAAGGTAATTTATTGTGCTCATATTTGTGTTGAAATTGATTTAAATAACCCATTACTAGATTCTTTGGAAATAGTCTTGGATCTACTTCATGGATTCAATAGTTAGACTATGAAGCTCTCCCATTTTGGTGTCGAGTTTGCCATGAGTATGGTCATTTGCAACAAAAATGCTCAAAAAATACCTTGGTTGGAGCTTCATTCCATGGGGTTTCAGCCAATGTGCCTCCCAATTTAGGGCAAAGGTCGAACAAGGAGAAAGCCCCTATGTCAGAAGGTGATGTGGATAAGGAGGGTTTTGTTCTAGTTAAACCATGTAATAAAGGTAGACAATTGAAGAGAACCTTTAAGGATAGACAAAGTGAGGAGACATTTAATAGGTTTGAGGCTCTAAAGGACTTGGATAAGCAGGAGGTGGCTCCTAATTTGATGATCAGTGAGGAAGGTCTGGCGGGACATGTGCATTTGGTATCCGGGGAGATTGTTAGTTAGAGTGGTACGCATGGTGATTTTGTAGCTTCACATGTGGATACAAATAAGGTGCATAGGTCTCTCTGTGTGGCAAAACAACCTGAGAGCAATGAAATGGCAGATAGCATGCCTTTGAACCCTATTTTGCGACCATAAGAAATGGAGACTTTGGATCTAGGTAAAGGTGGTAAAGTATCACCCTCTTTAGGACTACAACAAAAATCCATTAAAAAAGATCTCGATAAGACTTGTAAAGTTGGGTGAAAGAAGGATCAGGATAAAATAAAGTAATGGGTGAAAATTTAGTGGAATCAAGGTCTATTAAGAATATTAATTTCCACTTTTCTAACACTCAGAGATGATAGTATTGTCATGGAACGTGAGGGGATTGAACAACACCCCTAAACAAAAGGTTATTGGGGATTTGATTAGAGAGCATTCTCCTAATGTTATGTTTATTCAGGAATCTAAGTTGGTAGTTAAAGGAATGATGAACATTGCCACTAAATTGTGGTAGAGGGGTCAGTGCCAATGCATTGGTGCTCAAGGTAGTGCTAGTGGGATTGCTTGTTTGTGGGATCCTTGTAAGATTAGATCACTTTGGAGGATTTACAGTAGGCATTCTATGTCCTTGGTTGCTTCGAGTGTGGACTTTGGAGAAGTTCTTTTACTCACCAATATGTATACCTCGATTGATTATGTGGGTAAATCTCATATTTGGTCCCACATTTGGGTTGTGTGATCCTTAGCTCCTTATTTTCCTTGGATCATGGCTAGAGACTTTAATGCTATTATTTGTATGGATGAAAAAAGAGGGCGAGTCGATAAATTGGAGGCTTCGATTGCAATTTTTAAGGATAATATTCTTTTTTTGAATTTGATTGATATTAAGCTAGGGAATGGAGTTTTTACTTAGAGCAACACGAGATGTGACAATTTTATCTCTGAAAGGTTGGCTAGGTTTTTGGTGTCTAGTTATTGGATTGGAAATAAGTGGATAACAAAGTCTGAGATTTTGGGTTGGAGGGGCTCAGACCATTGGCCTATCAAACTTTTAACAACTGAGGTTAGCATTTCTAAGAACCCCTCATTTAAATTCTAGTTGATGTGGTTGTGTGAGCCTTCTTTGCCGGATCTTATGGTTGGTTGGTAGGGTCAAGGAATGCCTGCCCATGGAATGACTATGCAATCCTTCCTTAGAAGGCTTTAATATGTGAAATATCAGCTTAAGAAGTGGAATAGACGGTGCTTTGGAAATATTTTTCTAGCTAAATCAGAAGCCCAAAACATGGTCGAGATCATCACCAAGCAAAATAGAGACCATGGGTCTATTGAGGACTCTCTTAAAGCAGAAATTGAAGCTTTGAAGGAACTTACAGAATGGGAATTACGTGAAGAAATTTATTGGAAACAAAAGTCACACATTGACTGGTTGTAGGAGGGAGATAAGAACACAATTTTCTTCTTCAACTCAGTTAAGGCCAGAAGGCATTGCAATATGATATCTTCACTCATGACTTCACATGAGGTTCATTTATCTTCCTTCAAAGATATCTCTAATGACGCTATTCAGTATTTCTCATCTCTGTTTAAGGAAGACTCTGTTGATGGGGTGGTAGAGGAGAACCTTATTATAGAGTGGATCCCCTCAATTGTTCCTATTGAGATGAACAAGGTGCTTATTAATCCCATAACTTTGGATGAATTAGAGTTTTGTGTTCTAGATGAAAAAGGGAAAGGCCCAGGTCTTGATGGTTTTCCAATTGAATTCTTTCAAGAATTTGGGAGGTCATCAAATATGATTTATTGGAGGTAGTGCAAGAGTTACAAAGAAAGAATCATATGTTTAGAGAAACGAACTCCACATTTCTTATGCTCATCCCCAAGAAAGAAGGGGCTAATTCCTTGGATATGTTTAGGTCTATTTCCCTTTGCAATGTGGTGCACAAAGTCATAACTAAGTTAATTGTTGAGAGAATCAAGCCATGGCTTAGTAGAGTTATTTATGAGGAACATAGTGGATTTGTTATTGGCAAGAAAATTCTCAATCCAGGGTAGTTATTGTAGCTAAGGTCAATCATTCCATAGAGAGTCCCAAGAAGAAGGCTATGTTCATCAAATTGGACACGACTGAAGCTGATTGAGTTAAATGGTCTTTTCTTCAAAAAATCCTTTTGGCATTTGGTTTTGGTTTCAATTAGGTCAATTGGGTGATGAGTTATGTTATTATTGCTTCATATTCTATCCTAATTAATAGTGAGCCCGTCAGTATTTTTGGTGCTTTGTGGGGCCTTCGACAAGGGGAACCTCTGTCACCTTATTTATTCATTCTAATGGCAAAGGGCCTTGGAAGAATTACAAAGTCATATGTGAGGCAAGGATTGGTTCATGGATGGATATGGGATGATAACTTGGCAACCCAATCTCACTTACAATTTGTGGATGATATGACATTGCTTGGGATAGCCAAAATTAATGAAGCTATTAATCTTAAAAGATTTTTGGATATTTATCTCATAGCTTCAGGGCAAAGAATTAATGAAGAAAAATCTTGTATTTTTTTCTTCAACACCCCTCCTGGTATTCAGTCTATAATTGCTCGGATCCTCAGATTCCAAATTGGAGAGTTTCCCTTTGTCTATCTATGAATTCCCCACTCTGTTCGTCCCTTACATAGGGGACTTGGCAAACTATTCTTGATAAGTTTCATGGAAGAGTCAGTCATTAGATTGTCAAGTGGCTATCCTTTGCAAGCAAAGTGTTGATATTGAAATCATTGGTGCATGCTCTTCCAATTTATAGGTGTATGGTTCAAATGACTCATTTAAGTTTTGTGAAGGAGTTGGATGCTTTGTCTAGATGATTTCTTTGGGTAGATACTATTGAATCCACAAAGTGGAGTTTGGTGAAGTGGGAGACTATCTATAGACGAAAGTAGGAGGGTGGTCTTGGTCTGAGGTGGGCTATTCTCATGGGTCAGGCCCTAATTGCTAAATTGTACTGGCGATGGTGCTCCAATCAGGATCAAGCTTGGGCCAAGATGCCCACTTATAAATATCTAGGGGGAGTTGCAAGTGAAGATGTACCTAGGATAAGCTTATTTGGGAAGGGATATATAATTTGGGATACTCTTAAGAGAGGTGTCAAATTAAATTAGTAGGGTTTGTTTTGGATGTGTAATAAGGGGTTGAAGGCCCTATTCCGGTTTGATTCATGGGATGGATTCCCTCCTATAATTTCCATGTATCCACACTTATAGGATTTGTGTCTTACTTTCTTGGAAGTTCGATGGTCTAGGGCGGAGGACTTGAAGATGAATAGGAACTTGGTGAAGGTTGTTTAAGTGGAAGGAGCCCTTAGATTACCCGTTAGGTGGTTTTGTGGAGGATCGAGAAGAGTTAGCATGTATCCTTACAAGAAGGAATTGCAACTCTTTGGTGACTTGATATTTTGGCTTGGGGATTGGACTAGAGAGGGGTGTACTTGGTAAATGTAGTGTAGGAAATTGTATACCCTTTATAATTTCACTTTTTTTGGATCCCTTAATTTATTGTACTTAACTAAGCTTCTAATTTGCCAAATTATGTATTTCAAAGCCATATTATTCTCATTTTTCGAAAGGGAAACCAACATTTAATTAATGCAATCAATAATTAAATCACATTGGAGCATGCATGTCCTAGACTTATAGGCCAGGACCCATTCACCCAAGGGTGAATGGGTCCATTTAAGTACTAAGACCTGTTTTAAATATGTTTTTGGCAGTCTTTTAATGATTCAAATTCAATATGCAATTGTCAGCTTTTGGAATCTAATTTTTGAGAAATTAGATAAACACCTATAAATACAGTCTTTTTATCAATTCAAATCTAATACACACAATCAAGAATTCATATGAGAAAATATATTTTCAAGAGAATTCAAGAGTAGATTTATTAGTCATTTGTTGCAACAATCAAGGTCCTATCATCATGTTCAAGCTTATGTGTGTTTGTGTCATCTTGTGAAGGCTAACATGCATTATTGATCTTAAAGCATCCAAGCATTTTCAAGTGTCCAAATTCATCAAGAAAAGCAAGATCAAGTTCCTTGGAGTGATGTGTTTACCTTTAGTCCTCTAAGGGAAGCCTTTGAAGGTTTGGTGAGTTGTAGCAAGCAAGTTTTCATTCATCATTTCCTTCTCCATTGTCATTATCTTTCTATCAAGGTTTAATTACCAAACATGGGGTTTGAATAAGGAAAATCCCCATTCAAACATTTTTTTTCCCTCTCTTTGTATGTGTAGATTACAAGTTGAAGAAGTATTGAAGATCTTGAAGAGAAATTTTGCATTTGTTGCATAAGTTGTCAAGCCATGAAAACTCAAATTCAAAATTTATTTTTAGCTTTTCGATAGTGGAACCTATGCAAAACAAAAGCTAAGATCTTGCCTTAGAGGACTTTCAAAAGAATTTTCAGAAGCCCTAACCAGGATCCATTTGCCCTAGGGCGAACTTGTCCCAGTAGAGCTCAAAATCAAGTTTTGGTGACTGGTACATGTGTCCTTACCCTTCTCAGATCTACCTGCAAATTGTGGATTCCATTTCTGTACTTTCAAGAATTCATATTTCATGTTCTAGGTCTTATTGTGCATCTAGTTTGAGCATTGCATACCAGTTCAATTTGGTTTCAGGTCTGTCCTATTGTCTTAAGGACTAAGTTCCAAGTATGAATGACTCACCTTTGAGGTTGAAAGTCAATCCCTACACCTTGTAATATCTTTCCTAATGAAATGCCTTAGGGAAAGGTACAAATAGAGAAAATACCCCTATTCATTAAGGAACCCCTTTTCCCAACATTTCAGTAAGGTGTGGTCAAGTGGGACTCTTCTTTGGCTTTGCTATTGTATGGCCTTGTTTGGGTTGGTTGCTTGGGATGGGTGGGCCCGTCTTGGACGGGGTTGTATTTTTGAGTTTTGCACTTATGCTTTTCTGATTTAGTGAATATTTACCCTTTTAAAAAAAGAAAAGAAATTGAAAATATTTATTAAATATTATTTTATTTCTTTTTTAATATTTAATTTCCAAAATATTTATAAGATAATTCAAAAACATTCTCTAAGATATTATTTGAAATTAAATATCAACTTTAAGAAAAATAATATTTAGTTTGAAGTGGAATAAAAACATTAATAGAAATGATCTATTATAATTTCTTAACTAGCTAATGTTGGGTTTCCTTTGAAGATCTATACAAAATGAATTTAACCAGCCTTCAATTGATGTATTTTCACCAACGCATTAAGATATATTTTAATTGACTTTAATGATTAATAAATTTCTTAATGTTTTAAGAGGGGTTCTTTGAGATGGCCTTCCAAATATTGATCCATTCTATATATTGAAGCCTTTACCTTCCTCTATAATTTGACTTGATTTTGCATAAAGAGCATTTTGAGGGGCCATGAAATCCTCCATAGATGATAGTTTCACATGTCATTGGTTGATCTAAAATTGTGAACCACGTAAAAAAATTCATGTGAAAGTCGATTGTTGAATAATAATTTGGAACTTCCTTTCCCTTGATCTCTCAAAAAAATCTTAGAATTATAATTGGTAACTTTGTTGGTTGTTATTGTGTGTTTTAGAAAACTACAGATTTGGTTTGAAATTTTGTTTAGGTTTCATTTATATTGGAATTTCATTTAAGGGAATAAATCAAAATTTATCATTCCTTTTTTTTGGGTATTTGCAAATTGTTCTATAGGTTATGTAATTCAAAATTGTTAATCAACCATCAATACTGTTAATATGGACATCTACGTGTCACCACAAAAATCATCAAAAAATTCTAGAAATTTCGGTAGCTCCTACCAAGAAGGCTATGTTAATGTCACACCTTACAACTTAAGTATATGGGGTTGGGGATGGATATTTCAATTTGAATACCATACATGGGGACATGAATAAAGATGCACCTAAATAACCTTCCAATATAGTCACCGCGAGATACAATGTGGCTATGAGCATATGGTAGTTACCTTATTCTTGAACTTGAGTGTTCAATTAACTAGATGATAGCAAAATAATGGCATCATTTAGATTCAAAGTTCTAGCCTTTGTTAAGTAGAGCTTTAGGATTTACAAACACCTTATGCATCATGCACATTTTATGAATGGAGCAGGCCCCAATAGGACCTGCTTTTGATTTTCAAAACTAAAATAACACATATACATTTTACCTTGATTAAAAGAATGTGCTCCAAGAGAAGAGAGCTAAAAATGAACTACAAAATCTATTTGTAGTGTCGCAAATTACACCCTGTTCCAATTTCACACTTACACATTGTGCCTAGTGCATTTATTACTATGTAGACACTAAAAATTATCCTAGCCTGCAAGCGGCATTTTTATAGTAATTCTCATCTTACCCATATAATCAAATAATGATCACTTATTTAATTATTTCTAAGTTCGCATTCTACTATTAATTAAATAATTTTAATTCAGTTTATTGGCTGGGACTGATGGAGAAAAATCTGCTATGTTTCATTGGTCGCACGGGCTAGGGGAAACCCTAGCCGTGAGGCTTTTTTCCTGTGCTTTCGAGGGTGCATGTGTAAGCGGCATTTGGGGGTCTGGCTGGGGGTAGCGTTGTGTGGGTGGAGGAGTATCTTCTTGCTAGTACATGGATTTTGTGTGAAGTTTTTGTGCAGGATTTTCTTTGCTTTTTCTTGCTCTCTCTTTGTTGCGTGGTGGGGGGGAGTTGTTTTATCTTTTGTGGGGGGTTTCTCATGTTTTGAGAATTAGAGGTATGGAGCTTGTAGATCCTCATCCTCACTTTCATGGAAAGCCTTTTGGGGCTTCAAAAATTTCTTCACCAGGTGAAGGCTCTTCTTTGGAGAAAGGTGGTTCCAAACTCAAGAAAGTTAATGGCTGTCTAGCGAGCAACCACGATCATCCTGTCTTGGTAATTCAGCCTAAATCCAGTGCTGAGGACATTGCATACCTGAGAAATCATGCTTTGATCTGCAATTTCATGGGGATCCGGTTATCTTTTCTAGTTTTAAAGTCCTGGGCTCGAAAGATTTGGAATCTCGAGGGAAATATGGAGATAAATGTGCATTGCAAACAATTATTTTATAGTGGTGTTTACATGCATGGCAGATAGAAATATGGACTTTGAAGGTGGCCTTATTTCTTCAATCAGGTTGGGATTTTTATGAAACCCTGGCATGTGGGGTTCAATGTGGCCAAGGAACTTCTTTCGAGGGTTCCGATCTAGGTTTGTCTTCTGTGGCTTTTGTCGGAGTGTTGGAGAAGTGATATTTTATATATGATCACTCTTCTCCTTGGTAAGCCGGTTGGTCCAACTCAGAAAAATTTGGACCAAAAGGTAATTACTTATGCACATATTTGTGTGGAAATTGATTTGAGTAACCCATTCCTAGATTCTATGGAGATGAGCCTTGGATCCGTTTCTTGGATTCAAAAAGTTGACTATGAAACCCTCCCCTTTAGATGTCATTTTTCTCATGAATATGGACATCTGTAGAGGAAGTTACCTTAGTTTAATCAGACAACTGGTGCATGTAACACTAATTCCATTCCTACTCTAAAGAATGATAAAGGAAAGACCCAAATGGTTGATGGGATGACAAATAAGGTCTTCGCCAAGGTCAAGTCTTGTAACAAAGGGAGAGGTCTGAAGAGAAACTTGAAGGATAGACAAGAGAATGGGTGCTCAATTGATTTCATGTTCTGGAGGACTTAGTCCTGAAGGAGGGGTGCCTTGTCATGCTTCCTACTGGTGGGGAGTCCTTGGGAGTGGATTTGTCTAGTGACAAAGGGATTTCTTTTTAGAACTTTTCTTTTGGGAGAAGCTTAGGTTGACCTGATGGTCATAAACGTTGCTTCTCAGATTCCAGTTGGTCCAAATCAAAGTGAGCTAGTGGTCTTAAATGGGGTTGATGTAGTGAAAGGTCCTGTTTCTTCTCACTCTAAGGATGATTTGGATGTTGGGAAGGGTATTAGGGTTGTGCAGGTTCTTGGTTTGTATTAGAAGTCCTTGAAGAAGGGGCCTATGGAGAAACCTTCCAAGGTGGGTTTTCAAGAAGGATCCGGAGAAGGTTAAGTTGCTTGGTGAGAACTTGGTGGATTGAGGGTTAGTGAAAACCATCGACTCCCATTTATCCCAATATTAGAAATGATTGTTATTTCATGGAATGTGAGGGGTATGAATAACATCCCTCGACAAAAGGCTATTCGAGAAATGATTGGTTCTCATGGTCTTGATATGGTTTTCCTTCAAGAAACTAAGTTATCCGTGGATGGTATGTTGAAGAGAGATCTTGGAATTTGGCCTCATGGATAGTGTTAGTGTGTTGAGGCTAATGGAAATTCTATGGGGATGGTTTGTTTTTGGGATCCTAGGAAGATTTCCCCTCTTTGGAGGTGTTTGAGTCGCTCGACTTTGTCTGTGGTTGCTTCTAGTCTGGAGTCAGGTGAAACCTATCTCTTTACCAATGTGTATGCTCCTACTAATCTTTCTGGTAAAGCTTAGCTATGGGATCATGTTAGATATATTAGATCTCTGGCTCTCTTGTTCCCATGGATTGTGGTAAGGGACTTTAATGCTATTTCTTGTCTTAAGGAGAAACATGGTGGGAATGCTAGTGTTGACTAGTCTACTAGCCTCCTCATGGACAATATTGACTTCCTAAAATTAGTTGATGTGAAGCCAAACAATGGTATCTTCACTTGGAATAATAAGAGATGTGGGGAGAATGCTATATCTAAGAGGTTGGATCATTTCCTAGTTTCCTTCTTCTGGGTGGGGGGTAGGTGGTCTACCAGCTTAGAGATATTGGATTGGAAAGGGTCGGATCACTGGCTGATCAAGATTTCTGCTAGTGCTTTAAGAGTCCATAAGAATCCATCCTTCAACTTTCATCTTATGTGGTTGAGGGACTCTTGTCTTCATGACCTTATGGCTAATTGGTGGTGACAAGGGAAGCCTGCTCATGGTAGGGCTATGTATTCCTTTGCTAAAAGATTGTAGTATGTGAAGTTTAAGCTCAAAAGGTGGAATAAATAGTGTTTTGGAAACCTTCACTTCAATAAGATATCGACTCATGAGGATTTAGCTTCCATAACTTGTCGGATCTGTGATCATGGTATTTCTGAGTATTTGATTTGGGAAGAGGCTATAGCTACCAAGGAGTTGGAGGAATGGGAGTTGAGTGAAGAGATTTTCTGGAAGCAGATGTCCTGTGTTGACCTACTTTAGGAAGGGGATAAAATATGACCTTTTTTCATAATTTTGTCAAAGCTAGAAGGATGGGAAATATTATCCCCACTATGGTGTCATCAGAAGGGCTACAATTTTCATCTATGGTTGAGATTTCTAGGGAGGTTGCCCATTTTTTCACTTCTCTATTCAATGAAGACTCTACCCCTATCAGTAATGAGGAGAGTGCTATTTTGGCTTGCATTCCTTCTCTATCTTCTAATGAGATGAATGTAGCCCTCATGAGCTCTATTCTGCCATTTGAGTTGGAAGAGGTTGTGTTTCAAATGAAAAAGGTAAGGCCCCTGGCCCAAATTGATTTCTGGTTGAATTCTTCTAGGAGTTTTGGGAAATTATCAAGTTGGATCTTCTTGAGGTAGTCCAAGAGTTGCAGTGTAATAAGCAGATGCTACGTACCATGAACTCTACTTTTTTGGCCCTTATTCTGAAAAGGGAGGGAGCAAATTGTTTGGATCAATTTAGGCGCCTTGCTCTTTGCAATGTGTTTTACAAAATCATCACTAAACTGATTGTGGAAAGCCTTGGCTCAAATCTTTGTTCTCTTCTGAGCAAGGTGATTTTGTTGCTGGAAGAAAAATTCTTGATGGGATTGTGATTGTTACTGAGGCCATTCATTCTATGGAAATTTCGAAGGAGAAAGCCATGTTCATCAAACTTGATATGGTGAAGGATTATGACAAGGTCAGATGGACGTTCTTACAAAAGGTTCTCCAAGTTTTTGGCTTTGATTGGGAGTGGATTGATTGGGTTATGAGTTGTGTGACTTGTTCTTCTTTCTATGTCCTTATTAATGCTAAACCTTCAGTTTTGTTTGGGTCTTCCCAAGATCTTCGTCAAGGGGATCCTCTTTCCCCTTACCTTTTCATCATTATGATTAAGGGCTGGGTAGATTTATCAAGTCTTGTGTTAGTCAAGGTTTGCTCAGGGTTAGATTTATGGTGGTTGCATGCATCTTCATTCTAATTTGTAGTTTTTGGATGATGCAACAATGATGGGTATGGCCAGAATCCAGGAGGTTATGAACTTAAGGAAAACTTTGTGTAAGATGGGGTTAGATGAATCCTAGCCTAGAATAGCTGACAACCAAAACTTCTAAGCTATTAACCTCATCCAAACAAGAGAAAACAATGAATGCATAAGGAAAATGAAAGCATCAAATAAAAGTACTCCCCATGCTTGAACTTGAATCACTTCTCTTGCTCTCCTATTTCTCCTTATGCAACTTTTCCCTCAGATTTGTTGTAGTACTTGTGCAAAACCTACAAACAGTAAGTGGAAGGTTGGAGATAATTAGTTGTTAACTTAAAAATGGAGGGGAATGGTCTCTTTTAGAGACAACCATTCGAATGGATAGACGAGATCGATCCTCTAGAAGGATTCCAAGATCGACGAACGAGAATGGTTGAGAGGGAGGTTACGAAATGAGGGGCCAAGATCGAACTTCTGGAAAGATGCCAAGATCAAACTTCAGGAAAGATGCCAAGATCAACGATGGAGGATTGATGCACCGAAAAGAGGTGGGAAATGAAGGCTATGACGCCCGACGACTATGACATAAATGAAGGCTTATTACAGAGATGACTATGACAAAAATAAAGGCCATGAACAGGGCATCTTTGACTAAAAGGAGGGATACAAAATTATTTTTTTATTATTTATTCGAAAAATGGACAAGTGGAAAATAAATAATTCATTTGGAGGAAAATGAAAATGATCATTTAATTAAATCAATCAATTTAATTAAATAGGAGGGGTGGAAATTAAACATTAAATAATTAATTTGGATTAATTATTTAAAGGGGAGAGGAATGGCACATAATTAAATAATCTTGATAATTATTTAATTATGGAAGAATGAAAAGGTCAAATAATAATAATTATTGTCTGAGTATAGACAAATGATAAAAGATAAATAATTAAATAAATAATGATTTATTTAATTATTGAAGAAAAGGGAGTGTTAGTGACATAATTAATTTACTTTAATTGATCATGATAGAATAAAGATTAGAAAATGAATTAATTAAATAACTAAAATCATTTAATTAATAGAGGAATATGATTGGGCATAATTAAATAATTAGAATTATTTAATTATTAGAAATGACGACAAAAGAAAAATGTTGCTCGCAGACCTAGGACATTTTTTAGTGTCTACATTTTTCCCCTCTTTCACATAATGTGATTTGAGCATTGTGTCAAAGAATGAAAACAAAAAATCAGAATCAGATCATGCCCCGACGTGCCTCGGTGGCGACAAGGTACAGATATGCCCCCTTGGGAAAATTTGACAAATTTTCAAGAATTTCCAAAAATTTGGAAAATTGTCTCGATAAGACAAAAGGATGACCAAGAATGTGATGGTGAAGATGGAATCGAGGTTAAAAATTGATGGAGAGGTCAAATTCAAGGTCAAAGGCTTCAAGAAGTGCAACTAGTAAGCAAGGCAGGTCAAAAACCCTAATTTGGAACCTATAAATGGCAATTTGAGTTTGAGAAAGGGTCATTTTCATATTGCAAATTTAGAAATTTTGAGAGCTCAGAGTGAGTAGTTAGCAAGAATGTCACCTGTTCCAGAGGCCACGCACCACGTGTATAGGATCCACAGCTACCACCATCCTGAGGGAGTGCCCCCCAGGTACGTACTACTAGCCCAACTTTTATTTTTTTCGTTTTGTGTGCATTTTAGCTTAGGAAATAATTTTGCAACGCAATTGAATTCGAGTTTGACACATTTGATAAGCGGTTCGCTGCAATCATCTCGACACGAAACAATTGCATTAGGTTAGGGGTAGAAGCGTTTGCATTGCGACACATAAATTCATGTGACACAATTGACTTTTTGAGCTGCATATGTGGTCGGGAATGATGCAAATGACTGGGTGCGACACATGTGTTGTACGAAGTGACACATGTATTGTATGTAGTGATGCATGTGTTAGGTGAGCGAAGCAATTGCAATTGCGACCCGGTTATGAAAAAGTGTGACACATTTGTGAAAATTGCGATGCAATTGACTGGTTAAAAATTTACCCTAGAATAGGAAATTTTGACTTGGTCAGACTAGGTTCCATCGTTCAACTGAAGGTCTAGGATTGACATTATTGGTTGTATGGTGATTTCAGGAGCAACTACGTCTGATATATACTCGTGAGTCGAGACCAGATGTGTTTCAACTACGGGACCAGTTGGGCGAGGAGGAGCGACATGCACTTTTGGACTTAGGATTGTTTTATGTGACCTATATGTTCTTGATTAGGGAAAACAGGGGGATGCTGATAACACTAGCAAAGCGGTGGCACTCAGAGATGAGAAAATTCCATTTTCTAACAAGGGAGGTGACGATCACCCTTGATGATGTATATAGGATATTGAGGCTACCCATTCATTGCGAGTAGGTGTGATATGATCCAACGCAGGGGCTATATGCATATGATTATTATGAGACTAACGATGATGCTAAACTCAAGATCTAGGGGTATGAGATCCGATGGGAGACCCTGACGGAGACCTATGACCGATTCAACTGTGTGCTATGTGTGTTGATAGCAGGAGTGTTGATTCTTGATCGCAGGGGCATGGTTTTGCAATGGGATGGGGAGAGGTTCTTAGATCGATGGTTGCTTCAGGGAATATCTATGCGTGGGGGCCATGTCTGTTGGGTATGCTTTATTTTGAGTTACATAATATCACTTATAGAGAAGGAAAAAGTCTGAGATGTGGAGTGACATTCTTGACCATTAGGGCGTGGGAGCACATAGCGGTGTTCCAACCACCAGTGGTTCAATAAGTAGTGGGTAGTGCACCATACACTTATCTGTATCAGGGAGCATTGACTCAGACACATGTTGGAGATGTGGGTTATTGGTGACATGGTCTAGACACATTGGTGAGTTTCATTTGGAGAACTTATAAGACCTTCCAATTATGGATAGATGAGGATGACCATTTTCCTTGGTGTCGACAACCCAGGTATTTGATCAGGTGGACAGGGCAGTTTCAACACATTATTGAGATGTACTTGCCAGAGAGGGTCAGACGATGGTTTGGTGATCGATAGGGGGTTTTAGTTGGCACAATAGAGTATGGCCGGTCATCAGAGGAGGTGCATCCCTAGGGTCCACAAATTATGATCACTACAACTGAGTAGGAGAGAGATTCCATGCAGGCATTAGATTGGGAGTGGTGAGGCAGACATAGGGACCAAACTAGAGTATGACGCCTGGTGGTTAGTACATAGACCTATTCCACTCACAGATCCGCAACAGCCAAATCTACTAGAGTGGCGTAGAGTTAGGGGTGTGAGAGGCCGATGGGGAGGCAAAGGTGGTAGGGATGGAGGAGAAGGAGGATGGGGAGATGAAGGAGGATGGGGAGATGGAGGAGGATGGGGGGATGATGAAGGTGATGGATGAGGAGGAGGAGGAGGAGGAGACTGTCATAGGAAAAGGAGGGATGGAGGGCGATGAGAGGCTAGACAACTTACACCTATCAGAGAGGAGGAGGAGATGAAGGAGGATCAAACAGAGGTTAGGGTGACAACAAAGGTGTTGGTATAGGTAGGAGAGCAACATGCCAAGGTGGTAGCTCAAGTAGTAGATCAACATGTAGAGGTGGTGCATCTAGAGGCCATGGAGGTGGAGGTCGGGGGAGAGGGTGGATATGAGATGCCATTAGGAGGAGAGGAGGAGATTGAGATGGATGTGGTAGAGTGGATCCTCCATGAGAGGATCATCATGGGAGATGTGGGGAGGAGGGCTGAGTATAGGATAGCCATGCTACAGGCGCGTATACAAGCACTGGAGGAAGACTTGAGGACAACTATAGCTGAGAGAGATGAACTTAAGGCTGAGAGGGATGCTTTTCAGGTGGAGAGGGATTTGACAGTTATTAGTCGGTAGCAGACTGACCAAAGCATGATAGATTTCACAGCTACATGTAGCAGGTCTGTTGTAGAGGTTGCACGAGAGTATGCTAGGGCGAGCAGGTGCAACCAGTATTACAGGGTTTTATATGAGATAGTTGTACCGCTTGAGAGGAGAGAGCCCTCATTCTCTGAGATTGATAGTGGTTCACGAGGTAGGTCATAGAGCAGGACTCACAACATACATACATAGAGAAGGTTTGAGGGTGAGACTTTGGATGCGAGAGGAGCCACTCCATATGATAGCCCCCCTACCTTAGATGACAGACCCAAAGATGCACCATGCAGGGAGGATTCCCCAAGGACAAGAGATCAGGGTAGTTCAAGATAGCTCATCTTGTTGTTTATGTTTCACATGTGTTAGACATTGATATTTTATTATCAAGCCTGCGAGCTCCACTTTTATTGGACACATCTTGACATTTTTCCTATGACACATTATTATTTTGAGTGATATATATGATATGATTTTGGTGGTGGTTGATTATATCTGTTGTAATAGTTTATGCATTTATGATGATATGCTATGTGATGAATATTCATGTTATGATTATGGTGTTTGTTGATGCATTTTATATGATGATGATCTACAATGTTTTATGATCATTTTTCATGATTATGTTTATGCTTTTATGATATGTAATATGGATGACCCAATGTTTATTAAATGTAGATGATGTATTGCATTGATGGTTTATAGATACTTTTATTATGCTATGTGTGGATAATGAATGTAATGGAAATGACCTAATGCGATATGGAAATGTATTGATATAATGCAATGTTAATGTTATGAGATGGTTATATGATAATACAAAGTGTTTGATGGGAATATGTAATGTGAATGCAAAAGATGATGTTTAATGTTACATGTTATAATATTATTATTAATGTGATGCAATATGTGTGAAATGCAATGCAATGTTATGAGAAAATTCTTATGTGATAATGCTAAATGTCATGATGGATAATGTCTAATATGAATGTAAGATGTGATATAAGATATGATATGTCATATTTCTATTGATGTGGTACTGTATGTATGGGATGCAACGTTATGGGAAATGCCATGCCATATGATATAATGAATTGTGATGTAAAATGCAATACTAATATGATAAGGGGCTAATGGTGATGTTAGTATGATGATGAATGCTATATGAATGCATTTTGTGTTTTCGTATTCTCATTCAAATATAGGTGACGTAATATGAAAATGATGTCTATGATGATGGTGCCTTCCAAGATGCAATCTAACATGATTATGTGTGCAAGATGTTTTTATGTGTCACAGGACTTGGTCAAGATGTGAATGGAAGAATTGCGAGCATGGAAGAGGATGAATGTTAGCATGAAAAAGGAAAGGAAGATGGAGATGGAAAGTTAGACGGGAGATGATAAGGGACCAACCTTCATAATTCCATTTTTATATTTATCATCATTGGGCGGAAAAGGTATAAAAAATGGAACACAAACACCATGGTATGACATAGACCAAGGTGTGCAAGGTGACCATTTGTGAGAGACAAGCATTCAAAAGACAAATCCAAAAGACAAGGAATGCACTAGTTCATACTAAGTATCCAATTATCCCAATATTTTTGCCAAGACAAACCACATACATCAGACAAAGAAAAGAGGCCATGATCCATCATCGTCCATCTAAATCCATTAATATGACATCCTAGAGGAGACTAGTAACATGAGCCAGAACCAATAAAAAAGATAAGACAAATCTAGACCAACAAAGTGTTTGCCAAAGAGGCAATGTTTGCCAATAATATTGATAAGATTGGTGTGATAGATTAGGTTGACCAAGATGACCAAGATTTGATTGATGAGTTTGAAAAGGATTGATTGATAAGTTGACAAAGGTTGATAATTTGATTTGATTGACCATGGCTAGGTTCAGGAAGGACACATCCTAATGAAGGCAAGATGATGAGATTGATTGATTTGATAAAGATTGATTGACAAAGTGGACAAAGTTGATTGATTACGCCTGATTTCAGGAAAAAAACATCCTGATTAAGGCAAGATTGATTGACAAAATTGACAAGATTGTTTTGATTGTTTGCGCCTAGTTTCAAGGCCACATCCTAATTAAGGCAAGATTGATTGACAAGGTTGACAAGATTGATTGATATGACCGAGCGATGTGAAGATACCCAATTTCAAGAAAAACATATCTTGTTTAAGGAAAGGAACACATCTGATAAAGTTGACCAAATGACAAGTGTTGACAAGGCACCTAATTTCAAGAAGGATATATCTCGCTTAAGGTGAATGAACAAATTGACAAAGTTTAATCTCATGAAGGACACATCCTGATAAAATACAAGAGATAAGACCAAATGAGACAAATGACCTAATGCCCCATTCCAATATAAGACCAATGATCTGCTTGATTGATTGATAATGAGATTATTGATTGATTGAAGATTGAAAGATTTGTTGGTTATGTTTGTCTGTTGATTAATATTTGGTTGAAATGATGATTGCTTGTGGACCGAAACTACGACCAGACTCGACAAACCCTAAAGAACTGACCTAGGTGGCCTCGGGGGCTCATCAATTGATGGACTTTCCTACGTTATGCACGAAAAGACCTTGTAGTTCAACATAACTTGAATTTTCCTTATTTGACAAAATACTGAGTCATGATTTTATTTTTACAACCTAAAAGGACTGACCTAATGTCTCGGGGGCCCATTTAAGATGAGCCTTGCCCGCATAGAAAACACGTAGAGACAACGTAGTTCGACCACTCTAACAAAGACTAACATAGAATCAGACTCAAACTCTATTTTTGGAAGTTTTGAAGTGTTTTGTGATGTTTTTGAATTTTGATGATTTGTAATTTTTTTTTGGATTTTGATGGTTTTCTGATTTTTTTGGATTTTTTTAGGACATTTTATGATTTTTGTGGTTTTTGAAGGTTTTAAAAGGCTAATGTCATGTGTTATTTCCCATGAAGATGTAAGCCAAGGGATTTCCCCCAGTTAGGTATAGGACCAGTTTATTATGTGCAAGGGGAAGCGGTGAATGCGACATATGGTTATGAAAGCAAGGGAGACTAAATATCAATGGTTTTCAGGCCATGGTAGAATGATGAAGCTTTATTATGGATGAGGGATGAGTGGAAAGGGGGAAGGGACAGCTAGAGTGACAATAGATAGAGGAGCATAGACTAACTACACATGGCACCTATTTTCCAATTTTTTTATCATGGTACTTATCCAAAGCGCCTTCGAAGTGGTTTTCGCTTTTGGACGAATCATTTCTCTTTACTATTTTTTTTTATTTTTTGATTTTTTTGTTGTCACCAAGATGCCTGTTTGCCGAGTTTTCATCAGGGTGACTATTTTTAAAATTTTTTAAATATTTTTTGTTGTCACCAAGATGCTTGCTTTCCAGGTTTTCATTAGGGTGACTATTTTTTTTATTTTTTTATTTTGTATTTTTGACTTTTTAAGGGGATACTCTAAGAATCAAGTGTAATACTTGTGAAGGTGCATGCTGTTGATAGGTTTAGACAATAATTCTCCTTTAGGAGTAGAAATATGATAAGCACCAGATCCATACATTGCTGTGACAATATACGAGCCCAACCAATTAGGTTCAAACTTCCTAGGTTTTTCTCATTCTGCTTGATTCTTTAAATTTCCTTTAGGACTATGTCACCAATGTCAAAAATTCTATGACAAACTTTCTTATTGTAATTGCATCAGAGGCGATTCTGATATGCTTGCAAATGTGTCAAAGCATTTTGTCTCTTTTCATCTAGTAACTTTAGCTCTTGTAGACGGGATACACGGTATTCCTCTTGATCAATCAAGCCTTGCATAAAGACTCATAGGAATGGTAACTCAACCTTTATAGGAAGTATTACTTCAGATCCATAAACAAGGGAATATGGTGTGGCTCCTGTAGGGGTGTGAATATTGGTGTGATAGGACCATAAAGTAGTATTAAGTTGTAAGCGCTAGTCATGACCAACGTCATTAACAGTCTTCTTTAAGATTTCTAGGATAGTCTTATTAGATGCTTTAGCTTGACCATTACCTTGGGGGTAATATGGAGTAGAAAAATGATATTGAATATGGAATTTGTCACAAATCTCAGACATCCTGATTTTTGAAAGGGCGACCATTATTTGTAATGATGGACTATGGGATACCATAACTACAAATGATGTAATTCATGATGGATTTGGCTATCTTCTTTCCAGTGACGTAAGTCAGTGGGATGGATTCGATCCACTTTTTAAAGTACTCAATGGAGACAAGGATAAATTTATGTCCATTGGAAGAGGTGGGATGGATTTTTCCTATGAGGTCGAGTCCCCATTGAGAAAATGGCCATGGCGAAGTAAGCGACTACAATTATTGAGCTGGTGCATGTATAAGATCTCCATGAATCTGAAATTGGCGACATTTCTTCATAAATTAGGATAAAAAATATCATGTTCTCATGAGATTTTTAGCTAAGGTAGGACCAAAAAAGTGAGCTCCACATATACCATGATTTATCTCTTGTAAGGTTGTTTGTGCTTCATTTGAGTCGAGACATCAAAGGAGGGTACTATCTAAGCTACAATGATAAAGGATGTCTCTGACGATGACATACTTAGATGCTTGTCGGATGAAGGTTTTTGATTGGTTAAGGGACAAGTCAGGAGGGATAATTTGGTCATACAAATAGGCATAAATGTCTTTGTACCAAGTTGAATCAAGACCAACAAGTTCACACACAAGTTCGGTTTCGGGGACATCAAACGCATGGATCAACAACTATTCTACCAAGAACTCATATTGTGATGCATTATTAGGAATGTCCAAGAGAGATCCAATGGTAGCCATTGCATTAGCTGCTTTGTTCTAGATTCTTGAGATCTCTTCAAAAGAAACATTATCAAAGTATAGTTTGAAACTACCCACCATGCGCTTGTAGGGCATCAATTTCTCATCCTTAGTATCATAATCATCAGTAATTTGCTTTATCACTAGCTACAAATCACCGTATACTTGAAGATCCTTGATTTTCCATTTTATTTCTGTTCGGAGTCTTGTCAATAATGCCTCGTATTCTACTATGTTATTAGTGCAGGGGAATTCTATTCAGAATGACTTAGGAATGTAATCTCCTTGAGGTGTGATGGAAAAAATTCTAGCTCCTGAACCATGACTTGTGTAAGATCCATCAAAATATAACTTCCTTGTAGTTGGTGTGTCTATAAAAATGATTGCTTCATCTAGGAAATCAGATATCAAAGGATGATCTTCTTTTATGGGCACATCTGTGAGTTGATCTGCTATCACTTGTCCTTTTATTGCTTTTTGATTTGCATACTCAATGTCATATTCACTCAACATCAGAACCCACTTAGCTAGTCTTCCTGTAAGTGCTGCTTTATTGAGAAGATGCTTCAGAGGATCAATTTTGGCAATCAGTTTTGTCTTATGATTCAACATGTAATGTATCGGTTTTTGTGCTATAAATACCATTGCTAGAAATGCTCACTCAATAGGGCTATAGTTCAGCTCATATCCAACTAGGGTGTGACTGATGTAATATATAGCCTGTTCTTTTCCATCATTATCATTTTGTGCTAATAATGCCCCCAGTGTTGATGTTGTTGCTATCACATATAATATTAAATATTTTCTATCAATTGGAGGCATAAGGACTAGTGGAGTCAGTAGATAATTTTTTATATGATCAAATGCTTCTTGACACTTTTCTATCTAGTTGAAGGGAATGCCTTTTCTTAACAGATGTTGGAATGGGTAGATCTTATCTTCTACTTGAGCAATGAACCCGCGAATTGATTATAGTCTTCCTTGTAATGTTCTCAAATAACTGATATTGGTCAGTGGTGACATTTCTAAGATAGCTTTGAATTTTGCGGGATCAACTTCTATTCCTCTGTGTGAGACTATGTATCCAAGTATTTTTCCTGATTGGACCCCAAAAACACATTTATTTGGATTTAGTCTAAGTTGGTATTTTTCCAGTCGTGTGAAAATATTATCCAATATTGCTAAGTGTCCACTTCATTCTAGAGATTTACAGAGAAGGTCATCAACATTGTCTTCCATAAGCACATGCATATAGTCATGAAAAATTGTACTCATGGCTCTCTGATATGTGGCTCAAAAATTTTCCAGTCCAAATGACATCATATTCCAGCAAAAGGTTCCCTAAGCACATGTGGAAGCTATTTTTGGTTTATCTTTAGTAGAAATCCTTATCTGGTTATAACCCAAGAATCCGTCCATAAGTGATAACATTTCATATCCAGCTGTGAGGTCTACTATGATGTCAATATTTGGTAGAGGAACATCATCTTTGGGACAAGCTTTGTTGAGGTCTCTAAAATCGCTGTAGATTCGGATTTGACCATTTGGTTTAGTGACAGGAACAAGTTTTGATATCCAATCTGTGTAATCAATAGAATGAATGAATCCAACATCTAGAAGTTTATTCAATTTTGCCTTGACAAGGAGTGCAATCCGTGGATGCATTTTTCTTAGCTTCTATTCGTATGGTTTAGCATTAGGTAGTAGTGGTAAGTGATGTAAAACCAATTTGGGATCGAATCCAGGCATGTCAGCATATGAACAGGTAAAATTGACTTGTCTTTCTACAAAGAATATTGTGAACTCAGGTTTTTCCTTGTCAGTCAAAGATGTTGCTAACTCTATGATTCTGGAATTATCTCATGTTCCAATATTCACCTCTTATGTTTCTTCTATTAGCAATGGCAATCTCTCTTAGTCTATTGGGAGATAGTCCAATCCTCCATCCTTAGGCGCCTCAAGGAGGTTTTCACCTTTGGATATGTCCTTTATTTTTACTTTTTCATGGTCAGTAGGTGCCTTTCAGTTTTCATTTGAAGACCTATTATTTTACTTTTTACTTTTATGATTTTAACTTTTGCAACTAGAGGATAGGACAACCTCACGAAAGTATGCTAATAATCAAGTTCTATAGAAAATATAGCCTTATGATCCCCACTGGGTATTCCTTCACGAAGTCCCATGAACTCAGCGATTGCTTCATCGTTCTCGAAAGTGTCCAAACTTGGTGGGTCTTGTTGATCCCAATCTATGAGTTGTGGGTAGACAAGGGGTAATCCATCATCGGTGTTTGTCAAGAGTCATGGTGTAGGAAGATAGGGTAAATATGGACGTAGAGTCATCAGGTTCCCAGGAGGCAATGCCAATGGTTCCATAAAAGTATTTGATCCATTCTTCTCTATTTCAAAGGGCTCTTGGACGAGGGCTTGGCAAGCTTAGTAGGGTATTTAGGGTAAGCATTTGACTGAATTTTTTTTCAAGGGGAGGTTCATCAAATGTTCCAAATAATTTATCCAAATAATCGACATGAAAATCCCAAGGGCCCTCATATGTCTCGAGCTCATTTGAAGCATTAGCAACCTCACTCGAAGGTAATCCGATACCTCAGATAGTCACTTTTACAGGTAAAAACCCTAACCCTTGGCATTTGATTAGCTTAGGAGGTTGCAAGGGTTCCATCATTCCTTGTTTATTTAAGCCAAGACCATTGTATCCATCATATCCTTGTCACTTCATTATTTGGAACCCTTTTGGATACTGTTCAGCTGGCAACCTTTTAGATTCAATGTCTTCTTTTTCTCTATACAACCATGTGAGAATGTGATCATCTAGAGATTCTTTGGAAAGTTCCCCCATCTAGTGAAGGTGGTAGGGGGATTATGGATGATGACCTTAGGCTGCAAGGGATGTGGTTTTCCATATGATTTTGGAGATTTAGGTAATTTTCTGATGAAAAAGAGACTCTTCATGTTATATTCTCTGCATCCTTTCTCTTGGATTTGGATCTTAGGTGTGGAAGGTGTGGTGAATGGAGTGGATGATTTTACAAGGGTAGATGGGTCAATGTAGTGAGATGGAGTGGTGGATGAGGTGGAAGGTGAGGCCTCTTGATTGATGGGCACTTGACATTCAATAGCTCCTCTCAGGTTTGAACAATACTGAAAAGGATTAGGGTTGCCTGGAATAGTGATCTCAATGCATTGTGTGGGAATTTGATGCATTTATGGTGGGTGGATGGAATGGTTCTCATAGTGTGAATCCAAGGATGACCAAGGAGAAGATTGTAATGAAAATCTAGATCTAAGACATGAAATATTATATCTTGCATTGCTGGGCCAAGTCTTATAAGAAGTATGAAATTACACCTTTAGATGAATGCTCAACATCATCATAAGATTTGATGGTGATATTTTTTTTTGGTCTATACAATTCTCAGAGTATCCCAATTCTTTCACCAATTTTAGTGAGAAAATATTCAGACCTAATCCACCGTCTACTAGGAATCATCTGATATTGCATTTATCAATGCATACTTCAAGATGTAGGGGGTCATTATGATCAAATTTTGGTGCGGAAAAGTCTTTCTCGGAGAAGGTGACATGGTGTGGCATAACTAGGTATTAAACCATGGCCTGAAATACATTGACATCTAAGTTGGCAAGGACAAATTCTTCTTGCAATTCTTTTTCAAGGATAGCTCTATGTTGTGGGGATGTACGAAGGAGCTCCAAGATAGAGATTTTTTTGGGGGTTTCCCAACTTCTCTAGGAGGTTATATTGACTCTTTGGTTGTGAATTAGACAGAGGTCCTGGAATAGTTATCTTGGTTTTACGAGTAAAAATAACACAATCTGAGTTCGGCTTGGTTATGGTGATAATGGCAATGCGATCATCAAAGGGTCTTATATTACGAATGATAGTGCTATAGTCATGTTTGACTACGACATAGTTGACACTATTGTTGTTCCTTGAACTGGAGCCTTTTCCTTTATCATGGTCTTGCAAGGGAGTCTTGAATATGGTATGATCAACATTGGTTTTTCCTTGTGAATCTTCGATTGATATGGTTCCATTTTCAATTAGGTCTTGAATAATGTTCTTAAGTGTTCAACATCTGGTTGTTTTCTATCCTTTTCCATGGTGATATCGGGTTTGATCAAGGTAGGTTATTAATTCTTGGTGTCTGGAAGTGAGATGATATTAGATTGAAAAATATTCTTGAGGATTGATTCGATGGGTTCACCTAATGGAGTGTATGTTCTCTTAGCGCGGGGAGGTCCTCTCCATTGTTGATTGTTTTGGATAACATTCAGTGTTTGGTTTTGACTTTGGATCTATGCATTTGGTATATAGTTGGTGTATTTGATCAAGAGGGACCCTTAAGTTGAATGGTTGAACCTTTGGTTATTAGTTTGGCATCAACAACTCCATTTGTGACATTTTTATTTCGGGACCAGTATTTTCTTGTCATTGTTGGATTTTGGATTTTCTTCATTTACCTTAACTAGTCCTTTGGCGATAAGACCTTTCTCAATAAGGACACTTTCTCAAGGATCTCTTCAAAGGTTGTGCAACATTGGATCTAAATTCAGCTCATTAGTTCTCCATTAAGATTTTCCACAAACATGGTGACTAATTGTTTTTCAGGAATATGACAAGGGAATTTGCTAACCAAACCTCACCATCTATGGTAAAATGAGGTGAGTGGTTCCCCTTCTTCTCGTTTGGTTGTTCTCAATGTTGCAAGGGTGACATCATTTTTAATGTTGAAGGAAAAATGATTGATGAATTTGTCGGCTAATTCACCCCATGTTCTTATTCCTAGAGGAATATGTGCAAACCAATCTAGTGTTGGCCCCTTAAGGCTTTGTGGAAATAATCTCATCAAATAGGTAGGATCATATGAGTTTTTTCATTGATGTCAAAGTTCAGTTTCATCATTTATGTTGGCTTCTCTTCATGTGGTGTTTTTTTTCATTTCATGGTGTTTGTCATAGCCTTGAAGGCATGGGATTCATACAAAGGTTGATGGAAAAGTATTCTTTCACAAAGTACTTGGTCATTCATATTTCAAATCCCTAATGTTGGTGCTCTTAATGTTGATCATTCATCTTCACATGGTGCTCATGTTTCATATTGTCAAAGGCATATGGTGTTGTGCAGAGATTAAAGCTTAATCATAGTTATTCATGTTTTTTGGTGTATTGAAGTTGTCTAGGGATTTTTTCATTATATACTAAGAGTTTAAAACCCTAAAATCAAGGTTATTGTGAAAAGGGGTTTATTACATTTTATTTTTAATATAAAAGCATGGTGACTTGAAATAGCAGGTTAAAGTCATTTTAAGTAACTTTCTTAAGGGTTTTTAAACTATTCTTTAATTGGCCCGTTCTTTTGTTTTAAACAGTTGAGAAAGTTACAATCTTGGCTTATAATTTTCAAATGAAGATCGATGGTTGTTTTTTAAAGATGACTGATGTGGGATTTGGAATCCAAGGGTATATATTTAAACCTTCTAACAATTATTCCGAAGCAAGTGTATTGATGGGAATTCAACAGTCAATCTATTTTCCAGTTTCTTTCAATCATTTGAAGATGAACAGGTTAATGAATTATTGGTTGGTGCCAAAAATGTAAGGTGTAGTGTTCAATTGGTATGATTTTGAATATCAACGGTCAGATGATTGTATTAGTTTTTTTTTGTTTTTGAAGATGGAATGTATGTGAGATGAAGTGTGTAATACTTTGAGTTTTTGAGAGGTTCTTTTGCATTCAATTTATGGTGTGCCATAGTTTGAGAATGAAATGAGCATGGTGATTGCAGAAATATGACTATAACCTTCATGAAAATTTCTTGATTGAAATATGACAAACAAAGGTGATTGAAATATGACCAACAAAGGTGATTGAAACATGACAAGAAAAGGTGATTGAAATATGACAAACAAAGGTGAGTATATATTTTTCATGAACAAAGCATGATGTTTTCAAAAAGAGCAATTGTTTTTTCTAAATTGCAGCTTCAAATTATTGAGATGTGATGTGATAAAGTTGGATAGGGATTTTGGAAAAGAAGATGTAATATCCTTATTGAAAATATGTTGACAGAGCTTTTACCATAATGATGTTAGAATGCATGGGTAAGTGTGAAGGTCTATAGTGAAACTTGGGTTATGCAGTGATTTGAAGTGAAACAGGGTAACCCTGTGTATTCTTTTATTTTCCTTTTGAAGATTGTCAGTAAGACAAGGATTTTTGCCAATGAGGCATGGTATTTATCAACGAGACATGAGAAGTTTCCAGTGAGACTTGCTTGTTTTCCAGTGAGGCATATTTTAGCAAATGAGGCTTTTTGATTGCTAGTGAGGCTTCTTGTAACCTGTAAGATTTTAGCCAGTGAGGCTTGTTGTTTAGCTAGTGAGGCACACAACTTGTAACCTATAAGGTTTTAGCCAGTGAGGTCTAATGAAGCCTATTTTTAGAGTGGTTTTTCACCCTTTTAGGGTTTTCCACTCATACACCTTGTGTTATGTCTCCTATTAATGGTTTTTTATATTGTTCTTGATTGGATATCTTTGTTCAAGTAATATGTTCTGATTTTCATGTTATTGTGACTCACTCAATATTCAGTATCTATAATGTTTGAAGTGTTTCAATGGGTTTCTTTGCATAAGAAAAGTGAGTTAAGTATTAAAATTTGATTTGTAATTAGACCACTGATTCACCCCCCCTCTCAGTGGTCCTATAATCTAACATGTAGTATCAAAGCACTAGGTCCCTTTACAAAATTTTAATCAACTTGGGAGATCCTGGTAGTGGAGTACTTATCATGGCTAATCATGACGATTGTTCTACTGAAAAGGATACTAAAAATATGATCAGCAGGGTTAATGAGTCTAGGAAATTAGTTGTAGATCTAAAGCTTCAACTTGAAGAGAGAAAGCGGATTGTTGAAGTCACCAAAATGGAGTTAGACACCAAAGAAAAGGAGTGTTATTTACTAGAGGAAGAATTTGTATCCTTGAAGAAAAAGCTAGATATGTGTGACAACAATGACAAGTTAGTAGATCTCATGGGTAAACAAAAAGGTCACAAGGATATTACTGATTTAGGCCTTGAAAAAGGGTAGTGTTCTAAGGTTAGAGAAAATCCAAGGAATAAAATAGACCTAAACTATCATTCTACTACTTCTAAGGATGAAGACAAGAAGAAGACAATAGAAAGTGTTCCTATAGGAGCCAACACGAAAAATTTCAAAAATTCTTTTCATTTGGGACAACATCCTATGTCTAGGTTTGAAAATTATTTTCATGGTTATTGTTATTCATGTTATGAATTTGGTCATAGAGAAAAAGTTTGTTGGATGCATGCAAGAAAAACTGGATGGAATAAGAATCCTTATGAGTGGTGAAATGGAAGAAATATGATTCTATGTTATAAATGCAATCATCTAGGTCATACATCAAGGTTTTGTGGGACACAAGTAAAAAAAGATGTTCTTGGATTTTCAAGAGGCTATAATTATTTTGTTCCTCCTATTGGTTATAAGATCATATGCTATAGGTGTCATAATTTTGGACATAAAGCACTATTTTTCAAGATTAATTTGGTGAAACCTTTTAGTCATCACATGAAAATAGACACTATGAAAATTTGGAGAAGGAAATAAGAGAAAGAGAAGAAAGAATCTAAGCTTGTGCATACTGCACAAGTGACATCTATGAGTGCATAAAAGAGAAGCATGAGGTTAGGGTGAGATGTTTATAGTTTCATCATACAAACCCCATAGACAACAAACAAAAGGTTATAAAGGCTATAAATAAAAAAATAATGAATTCATAGAAGAAATTCAGTTTGCATCTACTCATTGTCTTGATATTTATGGTGTCATATTCATGGTGTTGATATTGTTGGTGCAAAATGTAAAAAATATGCTTGAGTATTATGTCATTCATCTTGTTGTGTTGATCATATTATGGATACAAAAGAATTATAGTGGAATAGAAGGTAGAGACATAATTCAAGATTGTTAAAGAATCATTGACTTTGTGTTCTTAGAAGATTATATAATGATCTTTGAAAAGAGTGCTTTTGAGTTTTTCTCTTAGTTTGTTGGTTGTGCTTTGAGGAAATTTTCTTGGGTATACCAATATGTATGATGACTGATTATGGTGATAGTCTTATGATAGTGTTGTATTGTCATAATAGTATCTTGTTGTAGAGGTGTGAAGTACAGTGTGCCTTAATGATAGTATTACAATGATTTTTGTCATGGTATTCATGGTTCACAAGATGATGTTGTTGTTTGAAATCATAGAGTTCTTTGATTATTTCTTTATGATATTGGTGCAATTTTGGAAAAGAGGTCTTGTTCACTATCTATTAAAGTTGCTTTTAGTGTTGTTTCAAGTCATTTTAGTGCTACTTCAGGATAGTGCTACAACTGATCCCTTGGTAGACAATGGTTTGTTAGTTTTGATTACATTGCACTCTTGACTTGGTAATGTTTCAAGGAGTAAATAAACTATTGGCCTAGTCGTATTGCATCTAGTAAAGACCTTTTCTTAAATAGTGCTCAATGCAATCTCATATTGTATATACATAGTGGAGTGTGGAGTGTGGTGTACTTTGTTTGATGATTAATGGCTCAAATCCATATAGTGCTATTGTTTTGTGTCTTGGTTTGATAGTGGTATTCATGCTTGGCATGACAATGCTAAAATACAGTATTAACTCAGTCACAAAGGATTTGCAGCTCAAAGTCTGGTTTTGGTAGTGTTAAGAATTTTATGTTGGTTATTTATTTCATTCATAGAGAAATGGTCTATTGAATGAGATAGTGTTTTATTGATGCTTATTATTCTTTGAGGGACAATGTTCTTTTCTCTTCTTGCATGGTCGAATGCATAGTTGGTTTCTCTTTCATCTGTGTGCTATTTATTTTTTCTTCAAGGAGTATGCATGTATTGGTTCCTAAGTTCTAATATGAGATAAATACAGTGAGTAGTTATTTTTTCCTAATTATCAATGCTTGATATTGGGTACTATGATATGCCAATGGTTTTGCAATGCTTGATAGTGTCCATTTTATGGTGGTGTGATAGTCATGATTACATAATTTTTGTAATGAATGCAAAGTATCTCTGCTTGTGATTGATACATGGTTCTTGTACAATGGTATTCATGCATGTTCTTGGTGCAGTATGGTTGGTTCAATGATATTTATGCTTGGTACATTGATATTCATGCTCGGTACATTGATATTCATGCTTGGTATAGTGATATTCATGCTTGGTACAGTGATATTCATGCTTGATTCAAGGCATTTCATGCCCTTGTCAAGGTATTTCATGCTTGCTCCAAAGTATTGGATTATTGATGGTGATTCAAGTGGAGTTGATCAAATGTTCTTGACAATGGAGTGCTCCTCAATATGTTTTATAACTGTGATGGTTCAGTATAATGGTGATAGTTCTCAAGGATGACAATACTCTTGTCTCACAAATCAAACATCATAGTGGTATCACTTTTTTCTTTTGACAGTGACTGTCATTGGAGGCTTATCTTTTTGCAAAAGGTTTTTTTGTCATTGTGTGATGCCCTATTAATAGTGCAAGTGTCATAATGGATGTGGCAGTGGATAAAGTGACTATTTTGATCATATTGATAGTGATCTTGAGTATACTCTTGCAAGATACAGTAAGATAAAGTCTAAGTTTATTGTACTATTCTCAGTTAGAGTTTGTCCTTGCTAACAAGGGTCTTGAAAAATTGATGAGTGATATCTTTGCAGGGATATAGTGACAGTGATCTGTATGTTGTCACTTTTTTTGATAGTTCATTTAGTTTACTTGTATTAACTTATCTCATGCAAAAGATGGTCTATAACAATTTATTCATTCTTCTTGAAAGTGAACAATGAGTTTGAATTAGAATTCCATTCATTCCTTTCACATAGATGGTGTTCATGAAGTAAATTTGTTGCAGAATAGCTGCAATTTTTGCATATCAAATAGGGGGAGTTTCATTGGACAACTATCTATCATAGTTTTATTGTGGTATACATGGTGATTTTCCATGAGTAGTGTTTTGCAATGATAGTGAGTGTATCTTCTTGCACAATGCTTGCATGGAAAGGGCTATCTATTTTTTTTATCTTTCAATCTCAGTTTGGAGCTATCCTTTGTCATTGTTATCAAAGGGGGAGCAATAAGGTGTAAAATTGGAGAAGTTGACATCAATGCCAAAGGGGGAGTTTGTTGGCTTGGAATGATGTTTTGTCATTGATGTCAAAGTTAAGTTTCATGGTTTATGTTGGCTTCTCTTCATGTGGTTTTGTTGGTTATTTCATGGTGTTTGTCATAGCCTTGAAGGATGGGATTCATACAAAGGTTGAAAACAAAGTATTCTTTCACAAAGTACTTAATCATTCATATTTCAAATCCCTAATGTTGGTACTCTTAATTTTGATCATTCATCTTCACATGGTGCTCATATTTCATATTTTCAAAGGTATATGGTGTTGTGCAGAGATTAAATATTAATCATAGGTATTCATGTTCTTTAGTGTATTGAAGTTGTCTAGATTTTTTTCATTATATGCTAAGAGTTTAAAACCCTAAAATCAAGGTTATTGTGAAAGGGGTTTATTACATTTTCTTTTTAATCTAAAAGCACGATGACTTGAAATAGTAGGTTAAAGTTGTTTTAAGTAACTTTCTTAAGGGTTTTTAAACTATTCTTTAACTGGCCCCTTCTTTTTTTTTAATCGATCGAGCAAGTTACAATTTTGGCTTATAATTTTTAAATGAAGATCAATGGATACTATTTAAAGATGACTGAGGCAGGATTTTGAATCTAATGTCCTATATTTAAACCCTCTCATAGTTATTTCCCGAAGCAAGTATATTGATGGGAGTTCAAAAATCAATATATTTTTCAGTTTTTCTTTCAATCATTTGAAGATGAACAGGTTAATGAATTATTGGTTGGTGCCAAAAATTGGTTTAGTGTTCAATTGGTATAATTTTGAATATCAACGGTTAGTTGATTGTATTAGGTTTTTTTTTTTAAGATGGAATGTATGTGAGATGAAGTGTGTAATACTCTGAGTTTTTGAGAGGTTCTTTTGCATTCAATGTATGATGTGCCATAGTTTGAGAATGGAATGAGCATGGTGATTGCAGAAATATGACTACAACTTTTCATGAAAAGTTCTTGATTAAAATATGACAAATACAGGTGATTGAAATATGAAAAATAGAGGTGATTGAAATATGACAAGCAGAGGTAATTGAAATATGACAAACAAAGGTGAGTATGTACTTTTCATGAACAATGCATGATGTTTTCAGAAAGAGCAAATAATTTTTTCTAAATTGTAGCTTCATATTATTAAGATGTGATGTGATAAAGTTGGATAGGGTTTTTATCAAAGTAGATTTAATGTCCTGATTGAAAAGATGTCGATAGAGCTTTTACCAGAATGATGTTAGAATGCATGGGTAAGTGTGAAGGTCTATAATGAAACTTTGGTTATGCAATGATTTGAAGTGAAACAAGGTAACCTTGTGTATTCTTTTATTTTCCTTTTGAAGATTTTTAGTAAGACATGGAGTTTTTCTAGTGAGGCATGGTATTTGTTAGTGAGACATGAGAAGTTCCCAATGAGGCTTGATTGTTTTCTAGTGAGGCATGTTGTAGCCAATGAGGCATATTGTATCCAATGAGGCTTGTTGATTGCTAGTGAGGCTTCTTGTAACCTGTAAGGTTTTAGCCAGTGAGGCTTGTTGTTTAGCTAGTGAGGCACACAACTTGTAACTTGTAAGGTTTTGACCAGTGAGGTCTAATGAAGCCTATTTTTAGAGTGATTTTTCACCCTTTTAGGGTTTTCCACTCATAAACCTTGTGTTATGTCTCCTCTCAGTGGTTTTTTATATTGTTCTTGATTGGATATCTTTGTTTAAGTAATATGTTCTTATTTGCATGCTACTGTGACTCCCTCAATATTCAGTATCTATAATGTTTGAAGTGTTTCAATGGGTTTATTTGCAATAGACAAGTGAGTTAAGAATTGAAACTTGATTTATAATTAGACCACTGATTCACCCCCCCTCTCAGTGGTCCTTTAATCCAAAAGGTTGGAAGGAAACATCCACATAAGTTACACATGTAAGACTTATGGGACAATTGTGAGAATGACCATGAGGTCAGGAAGAGGATTTACATGAGGATGTCCTTGAAGTTTGTAAGGAATTTGGACCTATATACCATCCCTAATCAGCTAGAGGAAGATGGTAATAAGTTAGATGAATAAGCCCATGGAAAATTAGCTAAGCTCCCTCTTCCATTAATTGACTGGGTTGAGGAAGAGGAAAAAAACATTGATGTGGTTACCTTCCCACTTCTACAAAGAACCAAGAAGTGGCTTGATGCTCAAATCACCCAATTAGAACAACAAGGGGAAGAGCTCACCTATGGTGAATGGGAGCATGAAAAGACATAGGGAAGTGATGATGGAGAAAAGACTAAAGATGAATCTCCTCAAGGAGGTGCTCTCGAGGCAAGATCATCAAGAAATTGTACTATGTATCCTCCCACTACTCGATATCGAAAGAGAAAGGAGGTCTACAAAGGTAGCCAATAGAGAAGCCTCAAATTTATGAAAGGAAGGTCATAGAGGGATGAAGGCTTGTCTCCAAGAAGGCCAAGAAAGGTGAAACATTTATAATGGAAACTATCAAAGAAGAGCCCTCACTACCAAAAGAGGACTCACAAGTCTAATCACCCACTCACCCATCATCACCACCACCATCTACTGCACCGCTTCCATCTAATTCCACTCCACTCCCACCACCCATATATTCCTCACCAACTATGGACATGTCTATTCACATTATATCCACCACTCTGGTCACTTATATGATCTTAATTGATTCTTCTTCCTCTAGCTCATCATCCCCTTCTTTCTCATCGCTTCCACCTCCTGAACCTACCTTCTCTACACTACCACTTACTCTCCCTTCCATCCCACCTTTTACCACCACTCTACCATAAATATTTGTAGCATATTTGAAGAGAATACCTAAGGGGTTGTCATAATCTTTGTTATCTCATGATAATAGGCTTATTATGTCTCAAATTGTCATTTCCCTTACTACTCCTCCTCCTCCTACTTTAGAATCACCAAAAATGGAGAATGTAGAAAAAATATGGGAGGAGATGCAACAACAAGAAAGGGAGAAGGTCAAGGATGAAGATAATATAGGTGAGTCTTTGCAACATATAAGCCTAAAGATCACATGGAAGAGTCAGGTGAGGGATTCAAAGTTGTTGATCCTGAGGGGATGATAGTTTTAATGATGATGCAGAGAGGACTATAGGAGGAGGAAAAATAGATGAAGTTTATGAAGAGTAGCAACATGAACAAGAAGAGAAACTAGAGGAGCATCAAGAAGAGGAAGTGCTCATAGAAGAAGAAAAAGAGGAAGAAAAAGAAAAGGAAGCATATATTGATTCTTCTTAATTCGAGATAGAATCAAAAGAGGGGCATGTCGAGGAGGAAAAGGTGATTGAAGAAAGGAATATAGATAAAAAGGAAGGAATGAGGAGCTACAAAAACATGAGATTGTTGCCACATCCTCAATAATGCAAACATCAACACCCTCCTAGCTAGAACAATAGTTGAAAGATAAGGTTCTTGTGGTGTGCGATCATCAGGCTCGCTTTGAAGTTGTCATGGCAAGTGTAGGCCAATAATTGAATGCGAGAAAGAAGGCGAAGGTACAATCACATATCACCAAGGATGCCTTAGGGTCCCGTACCTTTCACATCAACACCCCAAAAATAGACAAGGATGCTGCAACTATTTCAACTTCTAATTATAAGGTGACCTCAATAGAAATTGGTTCGACTAGAAGAACACAAGAAATCGATGAATTCCAAGGGTCGGTGATGACCATTTTAAATCAGATGGATAAAGATAAAGCCACAAAAAGGAGCTAAAAGCACAAGTGGCATAATTGACTACCTTCATTCAACAACTGATTACTCCTGGTCAAGATATCCTTGTAGAAGCACCTAATCTTGGAATTTTTTCCAAGGAAGAAGTTAGTAAAGTTGAAAGAATAAAGAATCAGGTGAAGGTTACCAAAGACTAGTTGGTCATGTTGCTTCCATGGGAGATAGGGCAGTTGATGTGGGCATGTAGATGCATAATAATTATCTGATTTTGAAAGAGTAGGTCGATAAAGAGATCGAGAAATTAGATACTTTTCCAAGGTACCATGAGCTCACTTTTCCAAAGCTATAGGTCATCAAAACTTTGTCCATGGAGGTTTTGGAAAGAGAAAAGTTTTTAACAAAGGATAAGTTGAAGGAGCCCGAGTTGTGGAAATATGCTACTATGTTTTCGTAAGGAAATCCTCTCTAAGGTGTTGCCATAGTTCCAGATAATTGCTGATAAGATCAATGATTACTATTAGATTGTAATTTTTTTTTGGGGCTCTTGGTTGGAGCAATAACTTTTGTAGAGAATCTAGATGTAGAAGATATCAAGCAGGCTTGGTGGGAAAGGATTCAAAGAGGACCTATAGATAACCCGGATGTGAACTTTTTGGATCTGCTTGCACAAGCATTTACAAAATCAGAGCAGTTTATACAACAAAGAAGGACATGTGTGAACTTGCACAAGGAGTTGCTAGAAGACTACAAACTAATTGCATTCAAGATCAATAGAGCTCAACTTATTTCATATCAAAAATTAGTTTCAACATTAACCAATTTTGTAAAATATACTGTAAAAAAAGAAAAAGGCTATAAATATTATAATACAAGATAAATATCTACAAATTCCAGCTACATGATGAAATTAGTTACATCAAAGTGCATGCACCCAATTTTTGGGAGATTTTGTAGAATATTTATGAATATAAAATATATAGGGATATTTTATATTTTCTTAGGCTCACATGTGTTCCTATTTTATATTGGGATTAACTTTAAGTGCATTTAATATACCCTAAACCTAAGGGGATATTAAATTTGGGCTCTTGAGTTTGATTTAATCCCGGTGATTGATTAATGCAACAAAATTCTTGGAGAAATACAAGTGAAGGCATTGAAGTGTTGATGATTACCTTGTGTTCCTTGAATGTATGCACATGATTCTATCTTCCAGCTTTATTTTTAGTATTATTAGTTTATATTTAGTTTCAATAATGGAAAAGTATTAGGATATTCTAATGAAATTTTTGCTCATACCTTTTGTAATTTGTTGATCGTAAATTACGTTGCAAGGTTAGTATAAGCTAATTTAATGCACTTAAGTTCAACTGTGTATGTTTATGCACTTATGTATGGATGTTATAGTATGAAAATTTGAAGGTGACCTCTGAAGATTGTACTTGTTCTATAGTACTGTAGGTTCAGTCTTGGTTAAGAAGAACAAAGTTTTAGGGATTTTTTCTATTTGAAACATTCTCCATTGTTGCAGAAGTCCTTAGGTCTTTTGAATTAGGATTCCTCTTAAACCCTCAACCTTTTTCTATTTCTTTATGAATCTGCATTGGTATAGGATCAAAGCATCACCCATGCTACCATATCTAATGATAAAAGGTTGTTTTCAGACCGTTGTTTTGAAATTATAGCCAGGGTTTTAACTAGTATTTAGAATTTTTGAAACCTCATTATAGTCCCATAGGATTCCAGTCTTTGTTAGCATAAAGGCCCCTTGTGATTACGAGTAAATCACATCAACTACTAAGCCATTTTTGTATCGTCAAGACCTAGCATCCAAAACCTTGGGTTTATTTTCTAAATATTTCTATAGAGATTCACCTTTCAAGATAGATAGATAACTTGTGTTTTATTTGTGTTATGCAATGCAAAAAAACTCATCAAAAAAATTGGTGCTAGAAGGAGAGTTGATTGAACAAAGCTAGAGCGTATCGAGTCACTTTCTCCAATTAGATTCTGCAAAACACTAAGGTCTACACTAGATAAAGGAGAATTTCAAGAAATCAAGACCCCTGTGTGAGCTAGGAGAGCTAGAAAAGGGGAAGGTTCATATTTAGCACCACTTTCCACATCTTTCTCACCTTTAACCTCTCCATCTTTGAGTTCTACATCTTTTTCTTCTTCACCTCTATCTTCACCTGTACACATCTAAAAATGGTCACGGTTAACCAAACCTGTTAATTAATTAAATATGAATTATTTAATTAATATTCTTAAGTCATCTACATATAAATAAATTTAATTATTTATTTATATTATTCATTTTTCCAATTCTTCTAGTTTAATTAAATAAATAAGTTTATTTAATTAATGCTATCTTCCTCTTAATTAATTAAATAGATTTCACAATTTATTTATATTAATAATCACAAGTTTAAATTCTAAATTTAAATGATATTCTTCATTTCACATTTAATTAAATATTTTCAATATTTAATTAAAACACTTTCTAAATTCTTCACTCTTCTCAAATAATTAAATATTTTCAATATTTAATTAAAAGGCCTTTTCATATTTCTCTCACACATAATTAAATATTTATTTATTTAAATTATGGAGACACCTTCCATTTGTCTCTTAATCTTCCATCCATCTCTTAAAATTCCATCTTCTTTTCAAATTCTCGATCTCTCACCGTTCATCTTAACAGGTTTGAACTCAACCGTTGATCCTGGCTAATTGGATTCTTGCCTTCAAAAATCTATAAATAAAACCCTCTTGTGAGTTGAAAAGAACCTCAAATTCTAGATTTTCATATGTAGTTATTATAGTCACATTATAGTTTTATCAAAGCATTTTAGCATCATAGCATTTTAATTCCATAGCTTAAATCATATAGTTATAAATATGCATTTATAATCAATCTCGTTCTCCTAAGTTGTCATTTCAACAAGCTGCTGCTTACACAACTGAGAGCCAACATATTTTATCAAATCCTTGGAGATAGAGGACGATGGGATGAATTTGAAGAAGCTGCTGCCATGAGAGTTTGCATTTATGCTTTCTAGATTAGCTTTCTTTCAATCTAATGTCTCCTCAGTGTGTTAGTTTATTGTTTATTTAATCTATGCATTTTCTATACACACATTTTTGGCGCCCACCGTGGGGCATCCCCCCATTTTTAAATCTTTTATTGCAGAAAAATATTCTGATAGGTGACAGGTGACGAACTGGAGTTGTGCTTCGGTGCATCCGAGCTTTATTTCAGTGCATCCCATTCCTGCTTCAGCGCATCCCATTTCTATTTCAACGCATCCCCGATCTGTTTTAGCGCATTCCAGGTCTGTTTCGGCGTATTCAGAGACTGTTTTGGTGCATCCTGTAGTGATCTTTTAGCGCATCCGGTAACTGTTTTGACGCATTTGGGGGTCTGTCCTAGCACACGCAGGGAATTTGTAAAACAAATTTTTTGATTCCGACGCCATTCGCGGACAAAATTCTTATTTTCAGTTTTTAAGGAAATGAACCAATCCTAGGATAGTCACCACATACTATTTTTGTAGTTAAAATGAACTCCATGCCTATTGTGAAGCAACATCTTCACTTAGTTTAAATCATTGTCATTTGGTGCTATAAAAAGAACATTGTTTGCTTTGTTTGTGGCAATAGGTCTATGCTCTCCCCTTAACTGGGTGACCAAAATACTAGATTTCCTTTTCATTTTCATGCAATGTTTACAATTTATTACATCCTTTAGAGGGCCTGCCGTAGTGGGAAAGAGTACTCACCCTACGGGAACGACCTAAGTGGGAACAACCAAAGCCAAGTTTTCCAACCCACTATAATCAAAAGCGAATTCGGGGAAAGTCCGCAATTCGACTGCAGTGTGCAAAGATAACCATCCCCAAAACCTTTGTTCTAAAGGTTGGGAGGTCTCTCGAGGGAGTTTATCTGTTGCAGCGCCGAACGAAAACCTTGAATACGAACCATAGTGTAGAAAGCCAGCTGAGTCAGTGCAAGGGGAGGGAAGAATCTGCCCCCAAAACACTCAGCATATAGTCGCCATATATTGTTTGCTCAGGGGATTCGGTATCCACTTCCTTCACCTTGAGTACACACCTGGAAAAGACAAAAACATGGGCACCCTCTAGGGGGTGACATGGTTGTGTGAGTCGACACGATTTTAAGCTGTGGGCTGTGGTTACTATGATGACCTATTTGACAAATTAAGAGTGAGTTTGACTAAATTGCTTATCTTGTTCAAAAAACTATGAAAATATTAAGAACATACACTCTTTGTTTAGATTTTAGGATTAAAAAAACAACTGTCTGCTTCTCTATGCTGTGTTTTTCACATTTAAATCAGATTAAGATCATCCAAAAATATCAAACTATTCAAAAATCTCCGTCTCAGAAGTCTAAACGGATAATTTAGCGCATCCTGGGTCTGTTTCGATGCATTGCTGCTTTGTTTCAGCGAATCTGTGCTCTGTTTCGACGCATTCGTGCTCTGTTTCGATGCATAGGAAGTCTGTTTCGACGCATCCATGCTCTGTTTCGACGCATAGGAAGTTTGTTTTGGTGCATTCAGTCTCTGTTTTGGCGCATCTCTTTTTCGAGCCTAGGTAATTTTTTGACATTCAAAAATCAAGTCTTATTAGTTTAATCTTGCGAATGCTCATAATTTGGAAGTCTACAACCTTTTCCAAGAAGTCTCTAGAAAGAAAAATTAGAAAACCAAAGAAATCCCTTGGTTATAAGAATTTACTGAAGAAAAGGAAATTTCTATACCAAAGTCGAAAAGTCTTGCTTGAACATAGGACCTTTATTCATTGATATCATGACTATATTAGAGGTTTCACTGATGATTATGCTGTAGAACCTTTGTACTCACGAGCCTTTTTTCAAAGGAGAGCCCTTTCTCAAAGGCACAACCACAGTTAGTGTATTCATTCTTCTTATATTCCCCAACTTGCAATTACTTACGCTACTCGTCCCAGTCAAATTTTTCAATAGAGAACTCAAGCACATTAGGCATCCATCAAAACCATCTTTTACGAAGCTTCGATCAAACCTCGTAAAGTGCAAAATCATATTTATTTTTGATCTGTGGTTTAATTCCCACAAATGGGATTTTCATCCTTCCAAACAGGGAATCACGAGCTAAAGATTAAAAATATTTTAAGTCATAGAATCTTCATTCTATCCTGACTTTCATATCCATTAAACATTTGCACTATTTCATCTCTTTGATCAAGGTTAGTAGAATTTGGGTAATGCTTATGCCTATTATTACGAGATCTCAAAAGCACATAAAGAAAGATAAAAGCATAGTAAGCAGAATGGGTGATAATACTGAGAGGGAAGAGATCCCTTGGCGTAGTTTAAATACTGAAGAGATAACAAAAGAAAATCTCCAAGAAGCAGAACAAGATCCCCAATTCCATACTCTTATGGAAAGGATTTTAGAATGAAACAAGGAAAGATATTTCCTTTCATTAGCTAATCAAGGAGCTAAGTTACCTGCCGATTTTGACACAGAAGGGATTAAAGAGGATCTTGAAATTCCTCTCAATGATTTTGGTGCCCTTACTCAACAGATAAAGGAATTACAAGGACAAATAAAAGAGATGCAGGGGGTACAACGAAGAAGTATGTTTTGGATGACATATGTCCTTATCCATTTGATAGGAGTCTTTGAATGATTCCTTTTCCAAAATATTGTGAAATCCCTAAATTTGATAGGTATAATGGGAAAACTGACCCCATTGAGCATGTGAGGGATTTCCAAAATATGAGCTTAGAATTTTCTCATGAAGATACCTACTTAATGCGATTGTTTCCATGAAGTCTGGGTGGACAATCCATGGAGTGGCTTTCAAAGATCACTCCCCCCATCAAAACCTTTGAGGAGTTAATAAATAAGTTTATATCACAATACTCCTACAACATCCAACACCAAATAACCATGCTTTATCTTTGTAAAGTAAAACAAAAAGTAGGGGAATCTTTCACTACATTTTTACAAAGGTGGAGAAGGGTGTTTGCTAGATACTCCCACCCTATTCCGGAAAAAGAAAAGATGGAGATTTTTGTTGATAGTTTGAATCAAGAAATGAGTTACAGACTGAACCTTCATTTTTCTCAATCATTTAAAAAATTGTTTGAAAATGCGATTATTATTGAAGGTGCTTTGATCAAGCGTGGAGTTCTGAAAATTGATAAAGAGGGTTCAAATTCATACAAAAACAACAACAACCACAATAACAACAATGACAAGTCACGATTTTGGACCCAAAATAAAAATTTTGTGAATGATGGGGTAGTAGGTTCTAACAACGTAAATACGAAGCCTACCATCTTTAATGTGCTAGGTGTTCAATGTAGCAATAATGCTAGAAATTCTAGCACCCAAGGCAATGTTTCTAATCAAGGAAACACAACTAGCAATCACGGAGATAATTTTGGCAATAATCAAAATTCAAATACGCCCAGATCTTCATATTATTCAAATCGACGGAGTTTTACTCCCTTGGGCCAATCTTTGGAATCCATTCTCAAAGAGTTATTAAATAAAAACGCTAATACATTGCCACCGCAAAGAGACTATGAGCCTCGAGTTAAACCACCATCATGGAATGACTCACACTTCTGTGATTATCATAGGTGCAAAGGTCATAAGACAAACAATTGCCAAGGGTTGAAGAATATTGTTCAGGATTTGATTGATAACCATACCATCACAGTTGAGGGACATAATGTCAATAATGACCATCAAGCATTCAAGAATCCGTTCCCTAATTATCAAAAAGGGGAATCTTCGAGTGATAAAGGCAAGAAGGTTAATTATGTCCAGGACGTCATTATCAATCATATTTATACTGATGATCCTCAAATCAATGTTATCCGAATCAAAGGTAAGAAAGAATATCAAGAGGTCAATGCTATGACAAGGGGACAAGCCAAAATCATCATCAAAGGAAGCTCATCTAAAGCAGAAATTACCCCTCCAAACCAATACAATCTGGTTGATCAATTGCGAAAAACATCAACCCAAATTTCTATCTTGGAACTTTTAAAATTGTCACCTGCCCATAAGGACATTTTGGAAAAGGCACTTGTTGATATAGCTGTATCCCCTGATTTGGATATCAATAAATTTCAAGCCATGGTGGGACACTTGTCCTCTTACACATGTTTATCTTTTTCTAAAAAAGATGATTCATCCTTAACCCATCCACATAATTCGTCATTCTACTTAGAGGTCATGGTTCACAAAGCCCGCATTAGACGTGTCCTAATAGATGGGGGAGCTGGATTAAACATTTGTACTTTAAAATTGGTCCTCGCTTTGGGATATTCTGGAGAATCCATAGATCCACAAAGAAAGATTACAATCAAGGCATATGGTGATGAAGAAAGGACTTCCAAGGGCCTCATCATGCTACCAATTAGAGTGGGACCTGTTGTGAAGAATACCTTTTGTCAAGTTCTAGATCAGGATCTAACCTATAATATACTCTTGGGTCATCCATGGATCCACGACATGCAAGCTATTCCATCTACTTATCATCAATGTTTAAAGTTTCCATATGATGGACAGGAAGTAACAATACCTACTAATCACATTAGTAGTCAAACTTGCTCTAACCTTAGAGCAACTCAAGACACACTCGTCCCACACAATAGAGAGGCTTTGGCCATCTCTACCTCCAAGTACCATGAACAAGCAAGTGAAATGATAAGTAATTTTGACACCAAGCTAAAATTGAAAGATAATGGAGTGGGAGAATATTCTTTATCTCTCTCTAATTTACCCATATCTCCAAGATCCCATGGTCAACCCTCAACATCCATACAACAGGCAACAATAGCTTTAGCCTCGACTTCAGCTCCCATCACCAAGTTTAATGGGACATTTATTAGAGAAAATAAAATGGAAGATAGAGCTATCCTTGATTGGCTCTATAAAGATGAAGAAGAATCAATACTACATATCAAGTTACCCATAAAACAATATGGAAAAGGTTATGCTATCATGCAACAAATGGGTTATGAAGGAAATGGCCCTATAGGTAAAAGGAAAGAGGGTATTGTTGAACCTCTCCAATTAAAAACAATGCACCCAAAAGATAAGACTGGGTTAGGATATGGTGAAGATACTAAGGAAGAAGTAACTCAAAGGCCATCAAATGAGGAGTTAGCTGAAACAATTCTGAGAATTCAGGCAAACAATTCTGACACTGACTCCAATGAATATGAATGGGATGACTTCTCCGATGATACTTTCACCTCAGAGAAAAGGGTGGACGTCATACACAAATTCTCTCCAGCATTCTTACAAGGGGAAAGCTCAAGGCCTCCGCTTGATTATGTTGTATAAATCTATCATGACTCAAGTGAGACCGATTCGATTCAAAGTGAAACAGATTATCCACAGGAGGATACCATCTTAGATCTCCCCTATAATGATGTTAACGATCTCATCTTGACCCTTACAGCCAGTGACCTTACTCATCCTAATGATCCATTTCCTTTGGTACATCCTGAACTCATTGATTGGGAACAAGTCGCACCCATTGATGTTCCAACTTTTCCAAATGACGAAACCATAATAAAATTTCTTTGTTCATCCCATCCCGAAACAAGTTCCACTAGGGAATCACAAGATCAAAGTTTTCGACAGGAAAGTGCCAAGTTTCTCAGCTATGAAATAAATAATATGAAACAAAGATCTAATGGTGAAAACCTAACAAAGGCATTATTAGATCAAGAAAAAAGAAAAATAAAAGAAAGATCTAATGGTGAAAACCTAACAAAGGTAGTATTAGATCAATAAAAGAGAAAAATAAAAAGCGTATCCAATGGTGAAAACCTTTCAAAGGCGCCAAAGGATGGGAAACTTGACACTCTTCCAGAGCATTATCAGGAAAGGTCTTCCATTCTAATCGAACCAACAGAGGCACTCAATATAGGTACTACAAAAAAACCCAAAGTTTTGCAATTGGCTGCATCTCTAACAGACAAAGAAGTACCTAGATTCACAAAATTTCTCAAAGATAATCAAATCAGTTTTGCATGGTCCTATGTAGATATGCCTAGATTGGATCCAGATCTCATCATGCATCATCTATCTATTACACCAGGGGCAAAGCCTGTAAAACAAAAACTCAGATAAATGCATCCACATGTTGCATTATTGGTTAAAGAGGAACTAAAGAAGCTTTTGGATGTTGGATTCATCTGGTCCATGGACTATGCGGAATGGATCTCCAACATCGTACCTGTTTCAAAGCCAGATGAAAGGATTAGAATTTGTACAGATTTTAGGGATTTGAATAAAGCATGTCCTAAAGATGACTCTCCCTTCCAAACATAGATATGATTGTTGATTTAACCACTGGACATGCAATGTACTCATTAATGGATGGATTTTTAGGATACAACCATATAAATATTGCACTAGAAGATCAGGATAAAATAGCATTCACATGTCCTTGGGGTACTTATTGTTGGAACGTAATTCCATTTGGGTTGAAAAACGTAGGAGCTACATACCAACGTGCAATGACAATAATTTTTCATGATATGATGCATACATTCATGGAAGATTATGTTGATGACCTCCTTGCCAAATCTAACACCAGAGAAGGACACATAGATATCTTATCAAAAATCTTCAAAAGAATGGAAAAATTCAAAGTGACTAAATCCTAAGAAATGTGTTTTTGGAGTAAAATATGGAAAGCTATTAGGTTACATTGTATTAGAAATTTTTTTTGAAGTGGATCCAGCTAAGGTACACGCAATTCTTGATATGCCACCACCAAGGAACATTAGTCAACTATGCTCTTTACAGGGATGGTTACAATCCATTTGAAGATTCATTGCTCAACTGGCGGATAAAAGTTTACCATTTACACATCTCTTACACAAGAACATTCCATTTAAATGGGAGGACAAATGTGAAGCAACATTTGATCAAATAAAACAGTATCTCACAAATCCACCAGTATTGATTCTACCAGTACAAGGAGCACCTCTCATATTATATATTACCGCCACAGAAGTATCTTTAGGAGCATTATTGGCACAGGAAGACAACTCAGGAAAAGAGCGAGCAATTTATTACATCAGTCGAACATTGACTAGTCATGAGTTGAATTATACCTTCATTGAAAAAGCCTGCTTATCAGTAGTATTCACTTCTCAAAAGTTATGACACTACATGTTAGCACATACAATAAAGCTAGTGGCTAAGATTGACCCACTCAAATATCTTCTAAGTAAGGCAACCTTAACTGGTAGGTTGGCTAAATGGGTCATGATCTTGAGCAAATTTGACATTCATTATGTGGATCGCAAAGCTATAAAGGGACAAGCCATTGCAGGTCAATTAGCAGAAGCATCAATACCGGCAAAACACGTAATACAAATCGATTTTTCGGATGCCGATGTATTCACAACAGTTATCCAACAATCATGGGTGCTCTACTTTGATGGTTCTTACACTCAACATGGTTCAGGAGCAGGGATTCTTTTTATTACACCTCAAGGACATACAAATCCAAAATCTTATCAACTAGTGTTTCCATGCACCAACAACATAGCTGAATATGAGGCATTAGTAATTGGCATGAAGATTGTAGTAGACTGGAAAATCACCAAACTTCAGGTTTTTGGTGATTCACAACTTGTTATAAATCAAATCAATGATGAATATCACACTAAAGATGACAAGTTGATACCTTATAAAAGAATGGTGGATGACTTAAAGAAATACTTGTTAATATCAAGTTTATACAAATTCCACGTATCGATAATAAAGCAGTAGATGCTATGGCTACAATCGCCTCTCTACTCTAGTTGACAGAAAATCAAACACGATACGGTTTCCTGGTGGAACAATTGTTTTCTCCCGCCCATGAAAATCTTGAAACTCAAGTCATTTGTCACTTAACCAGTTTTGATTCTTCCTTATATAGCCAAATTTACACTTACCTAAAGGATACTATTTTACCCTTAAACTTGTCTAGGAATCAGAAAAGAAATTTCATCCATCAATCATCCTGTTACACCTTAATTGCTGACGTCTTATATCGGCGTGGTCTGGATGCTACCCTCCTTAGATGTCTCGAACACGATGAATCTGAAAAGGCTTTACAAGAAGTACATGGTGGAATTTGTGGGACTCACTCAAGTGGACTAACCTTAGCAAAGAAACTTGTTCGATTGGGTTATTACTAGCCAACCATGGAGAAGGAATCATTCATCTTTTTGAAGAAATGTGCAAAATATCAGATTCATGGGAATCTCATTCATGCTCCTGCTCAAGAATTACAACCCTTCACCACAACATGGCCTTTCGCTCAGTGGGGATTGGAATTGGTTGGCAAGATACACCCATCATCTTCAAATGGACATAAATTTATCATTACATCCACTGAGTATTTCACTAAGTGGATTGAAGCTGTTCCCCTGACAACTATTACTGGCAAACAAATTTCTTCATTCATTTTGAACGATATCATTTGCCAATACGGTATTCCCAACTCCATTATCATAGACAATGGAAGACCCTTTAAAAATCAGGATGTAGACAAACTATGTGAAAGATTTCGCATCCAACACAGATTCTCTATGCCTTACAATCCACAAGGGAATGGTCAAGCTGAAGCTTCAAATAAAACAATTCTCAAGATTTTGAAGAAAACAGTAAATGAAGCCGATCGAGATCGGCATGTCCAATTAAATCCAACATTATGGGCATACATAATGAGTATTCGCACACCGACAAGAGCTACTCCTTATGCTTTGGTCTATGAAGCAGAAGCTATTCTACCATTGGAAGTGGAGATTCCTTCACTTTGAGTATCTCTCAAAGGGTTAATCAATGATGAAGATTATCGAGTGTCAAGATTGCAAGAGCTAGAACTGCTTGATGAACGACGTCAAACTGTAGTTAATCATTTGAAGGGATATCAATAAGTTATGGCCCATAGCTACAATCACAGAGTCAAACCATGAAATTTTCAAGTGGGTGACTTGGTTCTCAAAGAAAACCCTCATAAGCAAGATCGGGAGAAGAAAGGCAAGTTCGAACCTAATTGGTTGGGCCCGTTTGTTATTATTGCTGCATATGGATCAGGGGCATATCAGTTGTCAACTATAGAAGGGGACTTGTTTGAAGATCCAACCAACAACATTCATCTGAAGAAGTTCTATGCCTGAGAGAATATCAAAAACAATATAAAAAATCCTGAAAAAATAAAAAAATAAAAAAAAATTGTTGCATTGATGAAAACCTGGCAAATAGGCATCTTGGTAATAGCAAAAAAAATCATAAAATCAGGAAAAAGTGCAATAAAAACAAATGGTGAAAACCTGGCAAATATGCATTGTTTGTGATTTTTATTTGGTTCTCTCATCTATTAGGATTCATTATGCATATCCATCTTTCCATCAACATCACATACATGCCTATCCATCGCATTCGCATTGCATCATCTCCTTGGAGCAAACAAGGGTCTCATCATGGCTTGATGATTAGAGTTATCCTTAGCAGTAGTTGTGTCTAGCAAGAGTTAGAGTACGAGGTCACTAGGGGGCATTTCGCTTCTTGGAGCTTTTCTAGCAAGTAGTCGGCAACGTGTGTCTAAAATCAAAATGTTAGAGAAACAAGTTTTGTGCAATTAAACTGAGTCTATACAACTGTTTGAGAGAAACAAAGTGGATGATCTTAATCTGAATAAAATGAATGACAAACTTAAAAGCATAAGTTGCAAATTGTTGTTTTGATATTTGATGACATCATATCTTTAGAGTGGTTCAATGATGTATTGAACTAGAATCACAAGGAAGAAGTATGATTTTTCTTTGCTTTCTATCTGTAAGCTAATCATTAGTATTGTGCAAATTTATCGTTGGACATGCTCTACTACATATCATTGATGACATTTCAAAATTTGCATAAGAAAATGGTTAACTTTTGTTTGTTTATGCAAATAATACTCAGGTCATCTTGGTTCAATTATACCTTGATGCTTGTATTAACTTGCTATATCAAACACCATGAAAGTGGTACTCAGGTCATCATTGGTGCTAACATACCCTTTGATGCTTGTACTAACTTTCAACATATCAAAAATCTCAATGATGAAAATCAAGCACAACATGAAATGACAACAAGGAGAATGGTTCATTACTACATTCTAGGACTGCATAATTCATCTAGATTTGCATTTTGGGGGCGATTTCAATAGATTTTTGAAGGATTGGTAAAATTCTCATATATCTTTAAAAAAAGAAATTGAGTACAACTGAACAATTGTTACATCTCATTTTCATTATCATTCACATCATTTCACCATCATTCATTATCATAATTCATGCATTTACATTTTAGATCATCATTTCATTATTAGTTCATTATATTCATATTAGGTGCATAAGTCATTCATTTGATAGTTCATCTCATATTATACCATCACTTCATAACATTTCCACTTGAATATCACATACATAAACATTTGTAGTAAGGTAGCATCCATTCATTTTACATTCATCATTTAGGATATCATGTTCATTTCCATTACATCATGCATTATTGGTTCACCAATTATGGCATTATCATTATCATCATAGTACATCATTATCCATGTCATGGCATTCATTAAAATAAAACATATCATTTATCCATTTCCATTTTAACCATTCATCATTACATCATATCATTTTCACATCATTAAAATCATTACATCTTACATCCTGCATTATCATACATATAATGAAAAGAAAATCATTTACATCATCATTTGCATCATCATACATCACAAAAATCATACATGACATAAAATATAGAAATAAAGCATGCATCCATCACATGAGCATAAATCATCCATAACACATACATAATCGAATCACCACTGCATCTCATAAATCTCATCAAAACAAATGTCCAAAAATACAAGGATATCAAATGTTTCAAAAAGATATATCAAATACAATGACATAAATGTGTACAACATGTCCATCACTAAGGGGCATCTGGCCTGGGCACATGACTACTGCTGCCTCCTGAGGTAGTCGGTCTCGATGGATCTCTGCTCCCCGAAGCTCTGATCTCTCATCTAAATGGCTGACCCACACTCCTGGTAGCACTCCTAGAGTGACTGCGTGAATGGGTCCGAGATCGAGTACCTGACTGTGTAAATGCAATCCTCCTCTCAGGTGGTAATGCCTCAAAATATCTCATCCGGTAATAATCGGCCTCCCAAGCAGTCTCTAGTCCCTCTGCAACAACCTCTCCAATAGAGGTGCTCTCAAATGATCTGAGAAGTCTCTTGGCTAACCCCTTAGCCCGTATGCATCTCTCTCGAAAGCTGTCTCTCTCGGTAGTAAGCTGGGCTACTTGTGGATCCGAAAGTGGTGGATATGAAACCTATGCCTGCAGCTAGCTAATCGTCCCCTGAGCCTATGCCAACTGACTCTGCAAAGTCTGAACCTCTGCCTGCAAAGAATCTATCTGTCCCTGTGAAGGAGCCCTAATAACGATCCGTGGAGCCGAAGTAATAGGCTGGCCCACTACTCTTGAAGTCTGTGGCCTCATCCCGAAGGGAACATCAAAGAAATATCTCTGTCCTCCACCCCCACCACTTCCATCATCCCCACTGTCATCATTGCTATCATCCTAGCTACCAGAGTCATCCCCCTCATCTCCTCCCTCATCAATATCCATGGCCGCTGCATCCTCTCCCTATGCCTGTGCCTGCCCTACGACTGCCTATGCTGGTGCCTGCCCTCGTCCTTACTGTATGATCAGTCCTCCCAATAATGTGGCAGGCTCCTTAGGACTGGTAAACCTCAGAAAGGGATGTGTGTAAAAGAAGGCAGCATAATCATCGGTAACCTCTGGATGCATAGCCCACTGAGTTGGCTATAACTCAAAGTACTTTGCTCGGGCTGCCTCAATGGTAATAATAGGACCCCACTCTAGTACATCCTCCCGATGTCTGGCATAATGTGCAACACCCTGCGACATCATCTGAGCTAGCCCAAGCTATCTCAAGACTCTCATCACCAAAAACCTCTCAATAATATAAGGAGTCCACCCAATCAGATATCTGGATCTAGTAACATATGGTAGCTCTATATCATCTATCTCCCATGGATCACAATCTACATATGGTCTCCAGATGACTATATCCAAATCATCTAACATGCGTCACCAATACTCCAACTTGCCCAGCCATGGCTGGACAAGCGGCCCTGTGTATGCATAGACATATGGGAACCCAAGAGGACGATCCCTCCAAACAATGGGAAGCGTGATGGAAAAATGCTCCCATGCGAATATCTATAGAAGAGTAACTCCGCAAGAGAGACTCTTCTCATCTGTGTACATGACCTGATGAAGATCGTGGTACAGATGGGCAAGCATACATGAGCCCCATCCATATCTGGTCCCATGGAGAAGCATATCCTCCAGAATCCTGCCCCACCCAACTGATAGTCCCTTTGCCCTATAATCAGGACAAAGGAAACCACCGATCATACTTGCTAAGACTGCCAGCAACAGGGCATATCTCTCCACCATCTCCTTCCAGGGAATCTCATATCTGGAGACATGAGGATCTTGGAAGACTCGTCTCAAAGCATCGGTCCCTCCAATCTCCTTGTGATCATAGATCACAAGCTCTCCAACTACATGAATACCCAAAATCCTGTACACATCCTCTGGCGTCACTATGATCTCTCCTGTCGGCAAATGGAAGGTGTTATGCTCGCTGTGCCACCTCTTGGCCAAAGCAGTTAAAAGTGCTCTGTTGACCCGATACTGTGGGATACTCAACAGAGCTCTCAAACCACACTGGTCTATAACTCCTAAATCCTCATGGGACAGTCGAGGAATCATCTCCCATGTCTGAGGAAATTTCTCTCTAATCTGAAGAAGGTTAAATTCCTCCTTTACAACATCATCTAACAATCATGCAAATCAATCAGCAAGGGATATATCAATCAATCAATACATCATCAAGCAAGTTCACATCAAATCAAATCAACACCTATTTGCTTTACATATCGCATGGAAGCAAATTTATCAATCAATTTTACTATTTTTTTTTCATATCACATGGAAACAAATTTAATAGTCGACATGACTCAATATCTATCTATTTGACTTTCAATCAGGAAAGCAAATCTATCATTTTTACTATTTTTTTTCATATCGCATGGAAGCAAATTTATCAGACCTATTTGTTCTTCAAGCACGAAGACAAATTTATCAAATCAAGCTACTCTATTCTTGATGTTATTCAAAAGCATATAATCAGCTGTCTAATCTAGCAACACTCATCAAGCATTTTATCAAAAATTGTTTAAAATTTCAAATTCGGGAAAAATCCCTAAATGTGCTAAAATAGGTCATCAATGCACTAAACCCTGTATGTGCAATTCTAAACCATGGATGCGCTAAAATAGAGTTGCCATGCGCAACTTTTTCAATGCACAACTCTATCTATTGTATGCACCAAAATAGACCTTCTATGCGCTATTTCATCTATGCACTATTTTATCTCTCAAATGCGCTATAACAATCATCCTATGCGCCATTTTACCCTATGTGCCAATCTAGCATCCTACGTAGGCAACATTTCTGTATGCGCTATTATAGGTACCATATGCGCTGTTCTACGCTATGCGCAACTATTTTTCATCTATGCATTTTCTTGGATGCGCGACTTTATCTACCCTATGCGCTAAACTATGACTTGTATGCGCGAAACCGGGACGCTAAAAATTTAAAAATTGCGAAAAAATGCGTAAAATCATCAAAAAAAATTATGAAGAGGATCAGGTTGACTTATCGGAGGTCCCTACGTAGCTGGTCTCTGATATCGGCGGGCTCGCTCGAATCTGTGGCGCTCATAATGGATCGGCATCGCAAATATCTCTATTAGAGCTCTGAAATTTACCAAAGGTTACTGTTCAAATGACAATGACTTTTCACCCTTTTCACCTTTTAAGAGGGTAAAAGTGTGAAAATATTCAAATTTTTGCTAAGGCAAAGCACTATTTCGAGAGCTAAATCACGAATTCTCCTCCGAAAATCATGCTGATTCTTTTATCATGCGATTTATCTCTCGAGGGGGCATATAGCATCAGTAATTTCTAAAAATATGGGGCAAAATTCTTTGAAGCAATGCGTAAAACACATCACTTCAAAGAGGGGCAAAATGTACACATCTAAAAATGGTCACGGTTAACCAAACCTATTAATTAATTAAATATGAATTATTTAATTAATATTCTTAAGTCATCTACATATAAATAAATTTAATTATTTATTTATATTGTTCATTTTTCCAATTCTTCTAGTTTAATTAAATAAACAAGTTTATTTAATTAATGCTATCATCCTCTTAATTAATTAAATAGATTTCACAATTTATTAATATTAATTATCACAAGTTTAAATTCTAAATTTAAATGATATTCTTCATTTCACATTTAATTAAATATTTTCAATATTTAATTAAAAGGCCTTTTCATATTTCTCTCACACATAATTAAATATTTATTTATTTAAATTATGGAGACACCTTCCATTTGTCTCTTAATCTTCCATCCATCTCTTAAAATTCCATCTTCTTTTCAAATTCTCGATCTCTCACCGTTCATCTTAACAGGTTTGAACTCAACCGTTGATCCTGGCTAATTGGATTCTTGCCTTCAAAAATCTATAAATATAACCCTCTTGTGAGTTGAAAAGAACCTCAAATTCTAGATTTTCATATGTAGTTATTATAGTCGCATTACAATTTTATCAAAGCATTTTAGCATCATAGCATTTTAATTCCATAGCTTAAATCATATAGTTATAAATATGCATTTATAATCAATCTCGTTCTCCTAAGTTGTCATTTCAACAAGCTACTGCTTACACAACTGAGAGCCAACATCTTTTGTCAAATCCTTGGAGATAGAGGGCAATGAGACGAATTTGAAGAAGCTACTTCCATGAGAGTTTTCATTTATGCTTTCTAGATTAGCTTTCTTTCAATCTAATGTCTCCTCGGTGTGCTAGTTTATTGTTTATTTAATCTACGCATTTTCTATACACACATCACCTATAGTTCATATTCAGATTTTGATTGTTAGACCACAACCATTACCACCCCCAAATTCACCAATGGCATGGATAGCTACCAACCATCACCTCTCACCTTCAATGAATACCATGAGATGCCCAAGAATCTAGAAAATTTCTACTCTAAGTTTTACACCAGTGATCCCAATAGAATTGCAGGAAAACATGTTAAAATATTTGAAGCATACCTTAAAGAAAAATTGATTGACCATCAAGATGTGTCCTACAAAATGTTTTCATATTCTTTGGGGGAAGAAGATTTCTACTGGTTTATTCATTTACCTTTTAGGTCAATATAGGATTGGGAAGGTATGAAGAATATTTTTTGTAGAAATTCAAGGTTCCCATTAGCCCTACAGAGTTGTATAAGAAATTCATCTCAATAAAGAGGTAGGAAAATGGATGCATAAGTTCCTTCAATAATAGATTCCACAAAGTATATACTAGGCTACAAGATCCTTATGTTGTGAATGAAGCATCAACTAAGGCAGTTTATTATGAAGCCTTAGCTAATCTTACCTTAGCCTTTGTAAAAAGAGCAAACCTTGCTTTGTGAGACTTAGTGGTTGCATATGCTGAAGCAGTTAATGTGAGTGTTGATTTAGGACAAAACATAATGGATTGAATTCCTTCATTAGTCTCCAAAAAAAATCCAAGTCAAATTCAAGGCTTGACCCAGGCAATAGCTAGCCGTACTCCATTGCTAAATCAGATTCCTCATATGCCAATGGTACCACACCCTAGGCCTTTGCTAGATCAAATTCACCTAACTCCACTAGCATATCTTTAGAACTCAAATATGCCTGCTTATTTTTCAGAATTCCTCCAAACTTGCATATTCACAGCCTATATACTTGCATAATTTTGTCTTAACCCAGGCTTCAATTGACATGGATGAGATCAAAGAACTGATTGAACAAGTAAGTAAACTCTCTTTAGAAGTCACATATCTCAGAAACCACAAAAGTTAGCTATAATTTTTTTAGAAAAACTTCCAAGCCAGTAACAGTAGAGATAAAGGACAAAATTCTAGACAAAATTAGAATTATGAGTGTAGACAAAACTAGAGCTTTCCAAGAAAAAATAAGATTTGGAATACTAGGCCCAATAATGGTGGTGTTTCTTCTTCATTAGGTATGCCCATTACATATGAAAAGTCAACTAGAGGAGTTTACCTAGCTCAGGCAACCATGTTCAACTAGTGCAGATTACACAACATGAATCATCATTCAAAATTAATTTTTCTAGAGTTATAGATTGCTGCAAGCATATTCCAACTAGAGGTGCAAAACACATAAGTTACATGAAATTCATCTTCCTATGGATGTGAGATAGTCCTGCCTGATTCTTACAATTCAATTTTGGTGGAGAATCAGGCTCCTTTTCCTAATGTAGAAGATAATGAGCTAGAAGTTGAAATTTCTTCAGAGAAGCCTACCAAATGAGACACAATACTCAATAAGGAGTTCCTCACTCAATTATTTGAACTTAATTATAAGCAAGTACGAGAGGATGATATTAATATGCTAAATCAAAGGAGGAGTCCTTATGCTTTACAAAATAGACAATCTAGAGTTTCGTTCACCACATCCACCCCTTTGAAAAATTTGGGAATTATTTTGGATCCTCATGCAAGCAACAATATCACACCACAATAGTCCCAACATAATATTTCACCAAGGAGGCTGAAAGCAGAACAAAGGTCATTCAAATGGGGTAGTACGTAGTTGAGGGATTGAAGAAGATGAAGGTGAGTCTCTTAGTTTTTGAGCTATTGAAAGTACCTTAAATCAAAAATGATTTCCTTGGTTCGGTAACAGAGCCATCCTAACCTAAAGCTTTATCTATTTTTATTGTTGTTGCTACCACAATGCAAAAGATTTCATCTAATATGCCTAAAAATAAATTAGTAATTTTCCAAATCTTGGATAAAGGAAAGGAGAAGGAAAAATCACAAGTTTCTCAAGTTGAAACCCCTGTCACCCTCTTCAAAGATAAGCGAGAAACACCTCCTTTCTTGCTAACACTACACATCTTTGGGAAAAATCTACACAACTATTTATTGGATTTTGGTGCTTCCATGAATGTGATGCCTCTTGTTGTTTGCAAGGCATTCAAACTCACTCCAATCCCTTCAAAAAGGAAGGTGATGTAATTATACAAGATATAAGTAAACATTATAGGGGAATTGAATAGGATTCCTATGCAAGCAGCATTAGATCTGCACATTCAACAATTGATAGATATACATGTAGTGGACATACTTGAGGCATATGGCATGTTGTTGAGCCGATATTGGAATAAGAATTTGAATGGTTACATAGCTACTGATCTATCCCATATGTGGATTTCTTAGAAAGGATTGTTGAACTAAATACACATAGAGCAGGAGCCACGAATGAAGCATATGATCATCGAATATAATAAAATGAATGAAGCATTTTTTTTCTAAAGCAGACCCTGGAATATATATTCCCATGGAAACTAAAGTTGTAGAAGTAATCATGTTTCACATCAAATCCAAAACCACTAAGTATTTGACTCAAATTCCTAGCAACATGGAAGCATGCGTTTAAACAGATGACAATTTTCAAGCTGATAGTGATATTGGGATATTCGAAGGGTTTAGGGAATTTATAGCTAGATGTGTTCATGATCAAACTAACCTTGGTAACAAGGAAGACTTCAAAGATATTTTTCTATCTTGTTAGTGCAGAATTCATGATGCATCATTCAGAGTTTGAGTGTTGTCTATTTCAAACTATCATAGATGAAATTACAAAGCAAATTGATCTCTTCGACCTAGCCGTAGAAAATCAAAAATCTTGAAGCAACCGCTTGTACAAAAAGATCAATCTGAGTGGGTTCTTCAAAAACAATATAAAACAAACTCGAACAATGAGGGTAAAATGGATTAGACCAAATTCTAGACTTTAAGATTTGACAGGTCCAAATCCAAGCAGGGTGCCAGAGCGAGATTCAAACTGATCAGATGGTAGACATTTCTAGCAAATCATAGGCTACAATTTCATTGCACTAAAAATGTTGTAGAATATAAAGCCCTCATACATGGTATTTTATTGGCATTATGTAAGAATGTCAAAGAAATTTAGGTGTTTGGAGATTTTAAATTAGTAGTGAAGTATGTCAAAAAATGATACTCTTGTCATGATAGGAGGATGAAAAACTACCAACATTGCGTCTGGGACCTGATAAAGTGTTTTGTCACCTTCAATATCCAACTCATCCCTCCTAGCAAGAATCAAATTGCTGATGCATTAGCCCAGGAAACAAGTACATTGCAACCATTATCATTATTAGGATTGAAGAAATTCATTGTTGAACTAAATCCTACACCATCTATACCAAATAATGTTACCAAATTTCAAGTCTTTTAAGATGACAAACATATAATCAACTTCATCACGAGATCTAATGTATTCAATTCATAAATCATTGATGAGGTTGAACCTGGGGAGGAAGAGTTGGATTTGGAAGGTGTGGTTAATTTAAAAACAAATCTTTGATTTCGATTAGCTGAGAGAACAAGGTCAGAAAGTGAAAAAGGAGTTTGTGACTAGTCAGTGTGATGTGTATAATATGGGTACTTGAGAAAATTTAAAAAATGTCTTTATTGGTAAGGTATGCGCTCCTCCTGAAAAGGAGGGGATAATGAAAGCATTGCATATATATCAAGATGTGATTGTGTGGAGCTATGAATATTTTAAGATATATGATAAATCCATCATCACACACATGATACCACTTAAATCTGATGTAAATCCATTTAGGAAGAGACATCAACCAGTTAATGCCTTGTTGGAAACAATCATTCACAAATAAGTATAGAAATTGTTGTCAACTTGAATCATCTTTCTCGTGAGTCATTCAACATGAGTCACCAATTTGGTAACAGTTAGAAAAAAGAATGGTGAGATTTTCTTCTGTGTGGAATTTAAAAATATCAATCGTACATTAGAAATGGACAATTACATCATGCCCTCTTTGGATGAGGTTATTCAAGTAGTGAACAACTCTCAGATGATGTCCTTCTTGGATAGGTATTTTAGATATAACTAGGTAATGGTTTTGTAAGAGGATAGGACAAAGACATCGTTCACCAATAAGTGGGGAACCTTTTCTTATAGACATATTTCATTTGGAATAATTAATGTTGGAGCCACCTTTCAACGTGCAATGGATATAGCCTTCAAGGAGCTGATTGCCAAATGCATCATCATATATATGGACGATCTAACGATGTCTTCCAAAAAAGGGAAGATCACATTTCTGACTTGTGAAAGATATTCCAAAGGTGCTAGGAGTTTGGTATCACACTTAATCTAAAGAAGTGCATCTTCGGTGTAACAAAAGGAAAGCTCCTTAGTCACACAATTTCTGAAAATGGTATATCAATTTATCCAGAATGAATTCAAGCAATACTAAAAATTCAACCACCTACAAGCAAGAAAGAGTTGAAGTCTTTCTTTGGCAAGATCAAATTTGTAAGGAAATTCATCATGGGTTTTACTGAGATTATGAAGCCTCTGAATTCCATTTTGAAACAAGAAGCTAAGATCAATTGGACACCAGAAGAGAAATGTGTGTTTGAGGATATAAAATGAGCAATTGTTGATGCTCCTATTTTGGTGAGCCCAAATTACACACAACCCTTCTACATTTATTCTTTTTCCTCATATCATTTGTGCATAGGCATGTTAGCACAAAATAAGGAGTAAGGTGATGAGTGTCCTATTGCATTCATGAGTTCCCCTCTCAAGGATGTTGAACTACACTATCCAAGTGTGCGAAAGCAGGCATATGCACTGGTACGTGCAGTCAAGAAATTCATACACTATATTCAGTGAAGTAAATGTTGAAAATTGGATTGCATAAAATGGTTTCATGAATGTCAATAGAGTACTGAATGTATGAGATGTATACCAGAAGTTATTCCCTATCAAAGATGTTCTTTATTTGTGATCCGATGTGCTGGTTTTTGGTTACAGATTCTACTTCAAGACAAGGTAATACCTTGATATCTTAACTATGTCATTATGACTCACTCAGACAACTATATTCAAGATCTTATCCAACTTAATATGATACACTACATGGATCAAAAGTTTAAATTATATGGTACCGACAAAGAGAGTTTTGATCCAATTAGGCCGACCTAATTGATGATTAAGATATACTTATATCTATAAGATTTTTTGAGGAGTGGTATGAGAATATCTGAGTAATGGATGTGAAATGCAAAGAAAAAGGTGTGTGTGAAGTATGAGTGCAAAAATGATTAAGGGGTATGTGAAGATCTGAGCCTAAATGTTTTATTATTTGTGGATCAATGTAGTTTATTTGAGTGACTGTTGTGTGAGGCAGTACTTCATATTTTGAGCTTCAATTGGAATTGAATTTTGCACAAGAAAGGTGTATTCCATCAGTTCATACTTTTGGTAGTGAGCCATAACCTTTGTATTCTGGTAGTAAGCCATCTTTTGTATCTTCGGGTTGTAGCCCTCTTAGACAGTTAGTCCTTGTTCCAGACAGTGCATCCTTATTTCAAGCAGTGAGCCTTTTTGTAATTGGTTTTGATATTGTCTATAGTGTGAGTTAATACTCACTATGGTTTTTCCATGTAAATCTGGTGTTATTGTGTTTTTGTGTTGGATTTGAGTCACTATCCCATTACATCTTGCTACTGAGGTACACCCATTCGCACAATAGGGGATAGAATTTATTAGTATGATTAACTCACCATCCTCTGCCGGTCACATGTATATTCTAACCACTATTGACTACTATATTAGATGGACAAAGGCTATTCATCTAAACAATTTATTGAAGAGGTAGTAATCTAATTTCTAGTAGAGAATATTGTCTCATTTTGGATGTCCATTTGCTTTGGTATGTGATAATGGTCCTACATTTGCTTCACTCAAATTTTTGGTATGGGCATTTGACTATGGTATTGCATTAAAGTTTTCTTCTAATTACTATCTACAGGGGAATGGTTACCCGAGTCTACTAATAAAAATATTCTGACTATCATTCACAAGTTACTAGATAAGAATACCAAAGACTGGCACACACAATTTCAATTTTATCTATGGGAATATTGTACTCGACAAAAGGCTTCCCTTGGTACTTCTCTGTACCATGTAGTATATGGTCAAAACCCTATCTTTCCAATCCACTTGAAGATCCCTACGTTACAGTTTATCAATGAATATTATGATGAGGGAGAGAAGCTAGAGGATTGTCTTGGCCAACTCCCCCATTTGGAGGAGAAATGTGATGAATCTAATACTTCAACAAACATTAGGGCATCACAAAATGTTGGTTTGACCAAGTTAAGGTCAAGTGTTTCAGAATTTTTGATCTAGTCTTATACTAGCATAAATCTTGTGAATGAAAGGGGGAACATGAAAAATTCAACAAGCTCTAGCTTGGACCCTTTCAAATTTTTGAAATACTTGGAGACAACACATGTCACTCAAAGATCCTCACAGGTGAAGAGGTTCTACTTCACGTCAACAGGCAATATTTGAAAACATTACTTCTTGGATTAAGTTGTTCTCAACTCATCCCATGTACATAGCTAAAGTAGGCTACTTTTGCGTTGTGTCATTCTCATTTCCTTTTAGGTTTTAATCATAACTTTGAGACAATTGACATTTCTACTAGGAAGTGAGTGTGGTCTTTCTTTGATAAATTCTTATCCTTTTTCTTGGGAGGTGTGGTCGAGTATACTGGAAAAAAATCTTTTGAGTATCTATGTTATGGATATCCTAAACCTCAAAATGACTTGTCATATGGGTAGAACCTTACACAATTAATACACACATCTAAATATGTGAGAGGTATTCTTTGAGTTGTAGCGTGGTTGCCTTGTGTAAGTGTAGAATAAGTGAATAAGCATAAAATAAGTGAATAAACACAAAAGACACTTCTTAATACGACATTATATCAATAGACAAGTTAAATGAATCAATTCAAAGGAATTATCTATCAAAAGCATCATATTTCTCTCTATCTCCAAAGATTTATAAAATCCTGATTGCTCTCAGATTGTTTAAGCAAATAAGACTGTTAAAATGACAATTCAAAGAATGAGATGATGATAATGCAATGCTAAATGATAAACAATGTAAACTAACATATATGAAACAAATAATTGTAGCTACAGGAGGCAGCCATGGTTGAAAACTTGATTGCTTGATGCTTGATGCTTGAATTCCTGCAGAGTAAGAGTGCACAAGTTAAGATTATCTGGATCCTTTTCTTGGTTCAATGAGGCTTTATTTATAGATTTCTTGGCTGTAGAAATGCACAGGGAAAGCTTTGAGAGGCTTGGATTCAATCTGGAGGATTGAATGGTGAAAGATGGAGGAGATTGAGAGAAAAATGGCGATTGTCTCTACCCATGAAAACACCAGGCAAGAGAAGAGGAAAGATTGATGGAGGAGGATTGAGAGATCAAATTCCAAATTTGTCTCCAATTTGTCTCCAAAACTTCCCGTGAAGTTTCAAAGCATTAATTGTGACAATTTTAGACATAGATTAGACATAAGAAATCTAATTCATTTTTGAGGAAATGTAGATTGGAATATTCCTTATGCTCTAATTCAAATATTTTTGATTTATTTAAATTAGAAAAAGAGGGATAAATAATTTAATAAAACAAACTATAGGATAGTTGTTTATTAAATTAAACAAAAGAATATGACAATTAAAAAAATAAAGTGTTTTGTCTTTATTTAATTAATTTTGAGATCGATGTGATAGAATAAAATAGGGATGTGATAATTAAATCGAACAAAGTATTAATTTTATTTATTTAATTAAGATGAATTTAATGGTGAACTATATTAAATAAATATTTCTATTTATTCGATAGTAGAGGAAATTAGGATAATTAATCAAATAAATTGTATTTAATTAATCGGATGCTCTAGACCAATTTTAGGTGTATACATTTTGCCCCTCTTTGAAGTGATGTGTTTACGCGTTGCTTCGAAGAAATATTTTGCTGCTACTGCCAGGATTGATGATGATAAAAAAAAATAATTCTGTATGCCCCAGACATGCCCCAGACATTGATTTTCAGATGATGGATGATAATATGCCCCCTCGGGAGATAAATTAATGATCTGATGATTTTTAGAATTTTTAGAATTTTTTATGATTTTATGATGATTTTATGATGATTCGATGATGATTTGATGATGAAATAATTTATCTCCCGACAAATAATGAAGAAATTTAACCCGTAGATGAGTTTCTAATTAATTTCCTGATAAAATTAATTAAAAGATAATAAAAGAACCCACCAAAAATACCTTTCAAAAATTATAAATAGTGCTAAAAGGTCATTTTCCAATTCATTTTCACTTTTTGAGTTTAAAAAATCTTTGTGAGAGAGACTTTTCTGCCAGTTGGAGCAAGATGCCTATCCCCTTCCACACTCACCGATTCCAGCGTGTTCGACATCACCGATGGCTAGTTGCGTATGGACCTCTGGTATGTACCTCTTGACCTTCTCGTAATTCGCATTTTTTTGTTTTTTATGCTTTTTAGACCTTTAGGCATCATTTTGCTGTTTTAGCACTTTCAAGATGCATTGTAGCGCTTACAATCTGATGTAGCACTTCCAGTAGGTCAAGTAGCGCTTTGAGTTTTAGCGCTTGCATTAAAAAATCTAGCGCTTTCAGTTTGTAATGTAGCGCTTTTGGTAATTTAGCACTTAGGAGTCAAGAATTAGCGCATTGATATCAGATTTTAGCGCTTTGAGACTTTCAACGCTTTGAGTCGGTGGAATAGTGCTTTTAGGGTCTGTTCTAGTGCTTCTGGTAAAGCAGCGCTTTGATGGATTGTTGTAGCGCTTTGACGCAAAAAAGTTGCGCTTCGATACTGTTAGCGCTTCGGAAGCCTGATTTAGCGCTGAAATAGTGCTTTTGGGATTTAGCGCTTTGGGTTGGTGATTTAGCGCTTTCATGTCAGAATTTAGAATTTTTGACTTAGCGAACCTTGATTTTGTCAATTCTGATTATGTCCATTCTTTGGAGTGGTATGATTTGATAATCCAAATTCATGATGTGTAGGATTGATGCTTTAAATAAGTCTAACTTCTCATGATAGGCAAGAAGAAAAAAAAACCTATTTGTGATGATCCTCATGATAGGCGAGGAGATGATTCAATATCTGATAAATCTCATGATAGACGAGATTAGATATTGTTTTGATGAACCTTATGATAGATAAGGTTTGTTGATGTTTTGAGAACCTCATGATAGGTGAGGTTTGATGTTCTCCTATGAATTTTGATTGAAAATTCATAACAATTTGTGATAGACTTGATAGTAGAATAACTTTGATTTCTGACATAGTTCACTGATTTGTTGATTTTCTGTTGTGATGATAGGAGCATCTAGGTTCTCTCTAGATGCGAGAGATATTTCCATAGATGACAGATTTGATACCTCGTCTAACACCAGATGAGCTTCAAGTGATAGGCCATTGTGGTCTTACTAGCTTACTTGATATGCCCCAGATTAGGATTAATCGGGGTCTGTTGACTGCATTGGCTGAGAGGTGGCATAGTGACCACAACACCTTTCACCTACCTACTGGTGAGATGATGGTCACACCGAAGGATGTGTGGCGTATTTTGCATATTCCTTTTATGGGTGAGATAGTCGTGTATGATTCTCACGGGACCAACGGTAGAGATGCTCTTCGTAGAGTGTTTCAGGATCAGACTATTGCGGGTTCGAGCGTTTGGTGGAGGAGGATTGTCGACTCTTATGCGACACTACCAGTAGTGCTAGCTGGATTCATTGGAGGTTTCCTTTGCCCTGATCGTAGGTCAAAGGGATTCCTCATTGGCTGGGGTAGGACTCTTGAGAGCATGATGGTACATGGTACCAGATATGCGTGGGGGATGTGCATGATGGCACATCTTTATCATGATTTACACTCGGTCATGTATCTTGGAGTGAGGAGTTTATTAGCAGGGATGACCCTATTACAGGTGTGGGCATGGGAGCACTTTGTTATTGCTAGGCCTTTTCCAGTTGTAGACAGACCAGCTGGCAAACCATATGTTTTTTGATATAGTGGTCAGTTTACACAAGCCCGAATGGGCAAGTTAGAGCATTGGAGGTGTATTTTCGATGATATAGAGACAGTTATCTGGTGCCCATACCTTGACTGTGAGGAGTGGGATGAGGATGGTGCAGTATTGGGATTCGTTTGTGATTCCATGTATCTTATCGGCCGTACTCCATTTGTTCTCGAGAGATTTCTGCTACGCCGAGTATACCGACAATATGGCATTGTACAGTGTATGCCACAGGGAGTTGCCCACTATGCGAGGCGACAGATGGATGTTCCTAATTGGGGTCCACATCTGTCTTATGATGTGATAGTAGAGGGGTATCGGGCACTGCAACCATCACCCTGGGACATGCAGAGAGAAATTGCAGTGGCGTCGATTACTGAGGATTATGCCACATTCCTGGCCTTGGTTCCACATGCACGTATCACCAATCCTGATGAGCCGATACCTTTACGTGTGCAGGAGGATGTGGTAGAGGGTCTTGCAGATAGTGGTGGTGGAGAGGATTCTTCATCATGTAGTAGCTCAGAGAGTGGCAGTAGTTCAAGCAACAATAGTGATGATAGTGATGGCAGTAGCGGAGGTGACAGAGGGGCAGGGCCAGCCATCAGCAGTGCTCCTTCTTCCAATAGGCCTCACAAGAGGCAAGCAATGACAGTTCCTTTAGCAGATCAGTAGAGATAGATAGCTGGGCTCCAGGCATAGGTCCAGACTTTGCAGGGGCAGTTGGTACAGGCTCGGGGTATGCTTGTGCAGACCCAAACTCAAATGCAGGCACAGGCTCAGGCTCATGCCCAGGCTCTATCACAGGTGTAGGGACAATTGACTGCCATACAGACACAGGTGGCCATGTTGACAGTGACAGTGCTTGGAAGATTTCCAAGAGGGCATAGGAGAGAGCTGAGACTTTGCACAGAGTGGCCGATGGTAGCACAGTAGCTAACTATATGAGAGAGGTTTTGCGGGTTGCCCGAGAGGCAGAGTTTTATTGGGGCAGATATCATGATGCAGTGCTTACTGAGTGCAGAGTTAGCTATGCCCCATCGAGATCTGGGCGAACACATACACAGATAGTGAGCAAGGGGGTGACATAGCCTTTACGCAGAGATCCCCAAGATTCTGGTCCTTCTAGGGTTGGTGGTGGTACTGGTCCTTCTGGTGGTGGTACAGGTCCTGTTGGGCCTACACACTCTAGCAGTAGCAGATTGTAGATGCTATTGTGAGCTCTATGATGTACAGTATGATGTATCTCATTGTTTGATGATGTATTTTAGACAATACTTCATCGTATATCTGACACTTTGATATATATATGAGATGCAGTTGATGTAATATGATGATGGTTTATGATGTCTATGTGATGGATTCATTTATTATGTGATGTTTATATATTGATGCTTATATTTCAAATGTGATGATGTAATGATGGATGTATGTGCAAAATATTTGATGTATAGTGTATGATGTATAGTGTATGAACTTCTAAATGATAAATGATAATGATGATGATGTTATGACTTGCATTTATTTTATGTAAATGAAATGTATGGATACATGGATGTATGAATAACATAATGATAATAATGATGATGTAATGATGTTTTATAATGATGTGGATGATAAAAGATGTAATGAAAGTGATGATGTAAATGCACAATGTATTGATAAATGTATATCTATTATGATGTAAAAATGTATGAATGATGAAATGATGAAAATTTAATGATGAGATGATGTTTTGTAACTATGTGGTAAATGATGATGATTTTTTTTTGATTTTATGTCAAGTATACTCAGTCATGTTTGTAGAAAAGATAATTATTGATTTGGAATCCTTTGTGCAACACATACTTTGTAGATAATGAATTTATTTATGAATGCAATCTAATTTAATCATTCAACGATATGCAAACATATGTCATTTTAACAGTCTTTTTGTGCTTGGTATCATCATAGAGCTTTATTGAATGTTGAAAGTGAGTACAAGCGTTAATGGTTGTGTTAATCCAATGACAACCCCGGAGTATTACTGCGATTTGATATTTGCAATCAACACAAGCATCTGTATAATTGAACCCAGATGACCTACATTCACACACGTGAAACAGCAAAAGATAATCATTTAGTGTGAATTTAAATGTCAATAATGATACATGCATAGCACATTCCCCAACAATTTACACATTTTATACAGATTAATGTAATGCATGTTAAAACAATAAGAAAATATCATTATTTTTCCTTTTGTTCCTAGGTTCAATACATCATTACCTGTAAAGAAATCAATATAATCAAAAAGTTCAATTTATCCATTGTTTACTTAACAGACCATTCAGATGCTTGATGTGTGAATGCTTACGCTTGATGCTTGAATTCCTGAAGAGTACGAGTGCATAAACTTGATTATCTGGATCCTTTTCTTGGTTCAATGAGGTTGTATTTATAGATTTCTTGCTGTAGAAATGCACAGGGAAAGCTTTGAGAGGCTTGGATTCAATCTGGAGGATTGAATGGTGAGAGATGGAGGAGATTGAGAGAAAAATGGAGATTGTCTCTACCCATGAAAACACCAGGCAAGAGAAGAGGAAGGATTGATGGAGGCGGATTGAGAGATCAAATTCCAAATTTGTCTCCAAAACTTCTCGTGAAGTTTCAATCAATTAATTGTGACATTTTAGACATGATTTAGACATAGGAAATCTAATTCATTTTTTAGGAAATGTAGATTGGAATATCCTTTATGCTCTAATTCAAATATTTTTGATTTATTTAAATTAGGAAAAGGGAGATAAATAATTTAATAAAACGAACTATAGGATAGTTGTTTATTAAATTAAACAGAAGAATATGGCAATTAATCAATAAAGCGTTTAATCTTTATTTAATTAATTTGAGATCAATGTGATAGAATAAAATAGCGATTTGATAATTAAATTGAACAAAGTATTTAATTTTGTTTATTTAATTAAGATGAATTTGAATGTGAACTATATAAATAAATATTTCTATTTATTCAAAAGTAGAGGAAATTAGGCTAATTAATCAAATAATTTGTTTTTAATTAATCGGAATTCTCCAGAGCATTTTTAGGTGTATACATTTTGCCCCTCTTCAAAGTGATGTGTTTACGCATTGCTTCAAAGAAAATTTTGTTGCTACTGCCAGGATCGATGATATATAAAAATAATAATTCTGTATGCCCCAGACATGCCCCAAACATTGATTTTTCAGATGATGGATGATAATATGCCCCTTCAGGAGATAAATTAATGATCTGATGATTTTTAGAATTTTTAGAATTTTTTATGATTTTCTGATGATTTTATGATGATTCGATGATGATTTGATGATGAAATAATTTATCTCCCAATATAGAATATTGATTTTGCTAGATGATAAAATGTTGCCCTGCCTTGCCTCCTTGTGTTTGATGATTTTTGATCATTTCGGCCTTTGATTAGATATTGATTGTCGATCCTGATAGATTAGAAGATTATTGATCTCATGATAGGTGAGATTCAATGATTGATTGATGATTGACTTCATGATAGATGAGGATCAATGATAGATTGATGACTGACCTCATGATAGGCGAGGATCAATGATAGATTAATAGATTGATTGATTGACCTCATGATAGGTGAGGCTTAATGATAGATTGATTGATTGACCTCATGATAGGCGAGGTTCAATTATAGTTGCTCATGAGATTTGATCAAAGTCTCACTAGAGCCGATTAGATTGATAGGCTGATTGATTTTTGATTGATTATAGGAGGATTTTAGATTTTTTCCCAAAGATGTGGGACATGATTCCGCATCTAGCATAGGCTGATATAGATATCATTAATCGATGTGAAAAATCTATAATGCAGATGCAAGACTAATATGAATGCAATTTAATTTTATCATGCAACTATATGCAAACTATTGTCATTTTAACAGTACTTTTGTGCTTTTTTGTCATCATAGAGTTTTATTGGATGTTGAAAGTGAGTACAAGCATCAATGGTATATGTTAGACCAATGACGACATGAGTACCACTTTCATGATTTTTAATATTGCAAGTGAACAAAAGCATCTAGGTATGATTTAATTGAGATGACCTGAGCATTCACTGTGTAAATAGGCAGTGGTTAATCATTTCAATGTGTGAATTCTGAATGTCATCGGTGATACATTTGCATAGCACATCCCCTGACAATTCATACATTCATATGATTAACTTACAGATAGCAGACAATAAAAATATTATTCTCCTTCCTTGCTTCTCTAGTTCAATACATCATCGAGTTGCTCCAAAGAAATGATAACAATGATCAAAATGCAACAAATCTTTTCTTAGAGTATTTCAATCATTATTCAGATTAGATCATCCATCTTGATTTTGTGATGTTTTTGTGATTTTTGATTGATTTTTTGACAT
>CM021109.1:345620935-345674688 GCA_007115665.2 Sequoiadendron giganteum | reverse complement strand
TACATGAAATTTGATCAACTAGCCAAAAGAGACAATGACAAGTGACATACGAGGATAAGCCTACCTAACCCCTTGCCCCCACTTTGTGCAGGACAAGGGTGAGCCAAATAAGATGAAAATAAGTTTCAATTAGAGGAACTAGGTGTCATGACACAAGGAAGAGCACCATATTCCCTAAGATGTTAAATTTTGTTACTCAAATCCTTATATTCATTAGTAGAATGACCATGAACTCTATGATATGCACAAAATAAAGTCTTGTAGTAAAAAAAATTTCATGTTCTTGGAGGGAGAGATATCAAACGATCTTGCAGGAGTCTCGACAAGATACTCTCTTGATCAATAGTAGAATATGTTCCTTTATTTTGAGACAAAGATATGTCTTGCTTAGCACAAGGTGCCATACTTACACAAGACTCTTTAGATTGTGAGATTTTGTTCTCTCCTTTACAAGAGGGTGAAAAAACTAACAAATTCAAATCATTAGTGTTTTGTGTGATAACATTGACATTAATCGAAGATTTATTTGTTTGTTTCAGTTCTTGCAAAGGATAACAATCAAGACCAATAGTGTATATCAATTCGAGGTGCACTACTATTAAATTAGGCTTACAGGGATCTTTTGTAAGAGTATTGATATTAAGTGAAGTCTTGTTTGTTTCTTTCGAAGGACAATAACCAAGACCACTAGTATTTTCTTATGTGTGAGGCTCTATAGGGACATAGAAATCTTGTTCTCTAGCACCACATCCTTTTCCACTATAACCAAGTTGTTTCATCATTTCATAACCTTTTCCATAAAAATTCTTCATCTCTTTTGGATTTGGTGGTTGCTCATAATTAAGTTCATCAAATTTTGTTGTGTAATTTCTTTTCTTTTCTTCTAAATGGTTGAGGTGGATTCTTTCAAAGGGTCTTCCAAATTTTATGTTGACATTACCACTTTCTCTTTTCCCTTTTTAGAGCCTTTTTTTATGATCTTGTATTCACCCATGAATGTTGGTTAAAATTTCAACAATCCCAAATCATCTAGCGATATTGTGAAGAGCTTAGGACCTCTATCTTTTGGTTCTTCTTGCATTGATTCTACTTGTGTAGTTGGTGTTAACGTTTTCAGAGTATTTTCCCTGCTTAACTCAATGTTAAAACAAATTTTTGGGTCAGGGTCAACTTCAAGTGTGTACACTTTGTTGTTGTAGATATATTTCATTTTATGATGAAGGGTAGAAGGCATCCCATTCATTGCATTAATCCATGGTTTGCCTAAAATAATATTGCATGAAATATTGTGAGGGATAACATGGATCAGTGTTTCTAATGTGGCCTTTCCACTTCTAATAGGCAAAGTGATCACACCGAGCGTTTTTTTCCTACATTGTCAAATCCCTTAATAGATAAAGAATCGGGTTGAATTTTTTATTTATCCACACCAAGCCTATCCAAAAGGTTTATGCTACACACATTAAGAGCATAGCCATTGCCTAAAAGGGTTTTCTTTATCACTGTTCTATTGTATTTAGCTATTATTATAAAAGCATCATTTTATTTTTTCACTTCCAAAGGGGGGAGTTTAGTTCGGTGAAAAACAATGTCAATGTTTATTCCTCGAACCTGGTTCCTATTTCACTCAATTGTGCTTTAGAAGGGATAGGAAATTGTTGCAAATATTTTTGAATCATAGTGTGATAATTAGGTAAATTCTAAATTAGATCCCATAGGGATATCTTAGTAGGAGTATTCTTAATTTGTTCAACAAGATTGTACTCCTTTTTATTATGTGAAGGAAAATGAGGGGCACTAGGAAAGATAGTGTTAGGTAATGGGAGGGATGTTGAAGGTGTTTGTCTTGATTGTGGTTTCTTTCTAGTGTTATATGTATGAGCAATGGTATTATGACTCGGTTATTGTGACACATTATTCTTGGGTGGGTAAAGGATAAGTTCAAGTTTGTTTTGAGTTTGCGGTCATTGTAGGGGGGGTAAGGAATTAGAGGATTCTTAGGATTTCCCATGGGATATGTAGGAGGTCCATTAATCAAAGGGGATATATTGGAAACTTGTGCATTCATAACCTTAGTGGTCTTGGTTTGATGTATTTCTAATAAAGGGAAATCTAGAATCACCTTTTTATCATCACCTAAGGAAGCCACATTACTATTGTTGTATTTTTCTTGCACCATGATATCCTCCCTAGGAGGAGAGTTGTTAGTCCAGAACTACAAACCAAATTTTCTTGACATTCAAGGATTGGTTCTTCCAAAATGACTTCATCAGGGGAATGATCAATGGTTGAATTTTATTGCTCAATAAGGGTTTCCCTAGGTGAAGAGGGACAATTAAGATTCTCATGACATTCATTCATAAAAGTATCTTCTTCACAACTAGGAGAGATACTAGGAGAAGGAAAATTATGATTTCATTCCTTTGTCTTATAATGTCCTCCAAAATAAGAGAAGAATCATAAAGAGGTTTGTCATACATCTTAAAGTTTTTATCATCCAACACCCACATATCTTCCTCACTTATACTTTCATCCTCTAAAACATTTTCACAAGAGGGGAAAATGTTGGGAGACAAATATAAACTAGTTGAAGTTTCAATGGTCTCTTGTTGTGCTATGTGATCGTCATGATTACCTATGGTTATTTCTTTGTGTTCATTAATGTCTTGTCCAATAAGAGAGGTAAGAAGAGAGAAACAACTAGGACTCTCAAAATTTTCATTGATTGGTTCTTCTAACACCAAAATATCTTCTTCACAAATAGGAGAGATATTAGGAGAAGAACGAATATGATCATTACGATTGTCCAAGGTTGTATTCTCTTTCACTAGACACTCTCATAGGGAAGGGATATGAACTTTTTCTTAGTGTGCCTAGAAAGGTAATGTACTAACATTGTTTGACCAAAAATTAAAAGCACTTCTAACCATCTTATGTAATGCTTCAATAATGTAAACAATGTATATCCAAAGATGAACAATACTTTTATCCAATGTATGCAAAACTTTAAGAATGCAAACAATGTATATCCAAAAATGAAAAGCACTTTTATCAAACTTATGCAAAGTTTTATGAATGTAAACATTTTATATGCAAAAGTGAAAAGTGCTTTTATCCATATTATGTGAAGTTTCAAAAATGTGAATATTTTCAAATCCTCTGATGTTTGCTATTGAAATGATCTCAAAAATGACTACCCTAAATTGATGTTTTTGACCAAGATGCATAAAATTGATGTTCCAGAAACTTTCCAGACTTATAGTATATGTTACCAGTAAACTTAGGAAGAATAGAAATAAGGTTTTTAATGATGTAAAAGGTAGTTTTAGATCTACACTGGGACTGATTCGCTTAGAGGGGTGAATGGGCCCTAGTTAGGGTTTTTTCATAATTTTCAAGAAATTTCAAGTGTTTTCTATGCTTTCTGGTTTGAGTGATCTCTAGGCTAAGTGAAAATGCATATTTCAGATGATTTTCAATGATGCAAGATGTGAAAATGCAACCTATATGCACTTTTACTAATGCAATATTTTGAAACCCTAGATGTAAATTAACTAATGCAAATTTAATGCAAGAAATATCTAGGACTTTAGTGCTCTCCAAATCACAAAATAAGGTATTCTAAATGAAGGTTCACCAAAGTGTAGTAACTCAAAAATGGGGTTGAATTCTATCGTATGTCTTAGGACATAGAGCAAACCCACTTTCCAATTACTTCATTAAAGGGTAACCCTACAGATCTCAATGCAAAGGAGAAAGAGATCTTGCAATAGGGTTGTCTTAGGGGTTGATTAAAAACTAATGAGGGGTTCACCACTGAGTAAGAACTTGGAAAGACAAATACAATGCAAGATGTAATGCTAAACCCTAATATGATGCTAATGACCTACAAAATGACCTAGAAATGTATGAAAAACATAATAAAAAAATTTGAGATGAATTGTGTGAACCTAGGAATCTGAATATGACTGGAAGGAGGTCTAAAATGTTGGAAATTCTACCTCTAATTTTGAGTGGGACTCGTTCACCAATCTAGGTGAATCAATCTAAAATCTGGGTTTTTGCATGAGAACAAGAATCTAGCAAATGGGTATTTGAATCTGCAAAGATATAAATTTTGACCAAAACTAAGACTCATTCACCAAAAGTGGTGAATTAGTCCAATTAGAGTTTTCTAAAACTTCAAAATCTGAATCTAGTCTTCTCAGTCTGCTTAATCTACTCCTTCAAGTTTCTGGATCCAAATCTCTATAAATCAACATGTAGGTGTTCTCCAATGTTCTCTAATGCTTGATGACAACTTTGACAACTTTAGGCACTTTGAAAAATTTCTCCAATGTTTCTTCAACTTAAACCTACAAAACACACACAAAAGAGAGGGGAAAATTTTGTTTTGTTAGTGGATAGGGGTTTTCCTTGGACAAACCCCGTTTTGGTACTCAAACCTTGAAATAGAATAAAATAGGAATGGAGAATGATGAGTGAACAAAATATGATGTTGCTACTCACCAAACCCTATCAATAAGATGCTACAAACATTTGTGATATGGCTCCAATGGATGTAGATATTGACTCTTGATTGAATAGGATAGATCTTGATTTGAATGCTAGCTTGAATCATGAAACCCTACATCACAATTATTAGCTCAAAACCAAACATGATGCATGAAATATTTGGCATGATGATTGATGCTTTAATAATTCTCTAGAATGCTTGATAATCTACCCTAGAAGACTCTTGAATTATTTTGTGAATGCTTGAATACTCTTGTGAACTCAAACTCACTATTAGGATGAATGCTTGAATGCTTGGGGTGTTAGGATGAAAATGAGTGAAAAAACCTTGTATTTATACTTAATTATGCAAAAATTCCCGAAATTACAACACTACAAGATGACATCATATCTAGGAGGATAAAATCCTACCAAGATTTTGAATTAATTTTAATTTTTGGCCACATGGGACTCATTCACCCAAGATGGTGAATGAGTCCAATTAGGCATAATTTATGGGACCAAATTTAAAAATACTTAGAAAGGTGTGAAAACGGGTTGGAGACCCAAAAACCTAGGTGGTTCATGTTCGTCCAAGGTGGAAAATGAGTCTCAGATCACTAAATATGAGCCATTCAACCTTAAAACACCTAAATTATGATTGGATATTGATTTGTGTCAGGATTATCCTTGAAAAGATGCATTAAATGAGGCTTTTGGATGAAAAATTAGGCTAATTAAAGAATAAAGAAGCCTAACTATTAATGACAGCCCTAGAAAAGTGTGAAAGTGTGTTAAAATACCTTATAACACTTTAGATAAGGCATGATTAAGGTTAAAAAGAGACTTATTAGGTGTATTTTATTAATAAAACCTTAGAAAAGTGTGAAAGTGTGTTACAACACTTCACAACACTTTAGCAAGGTATCATTTTAAGTTCATTAGTTCACAAGGTCCCAAGACCTAATGTGAATGTGTCAAACACATTGCAACACTAAATCAAGGCACCATTAAGCCTGGTTTACAAGGAGGGCCCAAACAAGCAAGGAAAAGTAGAAGGGATACTTTTTTCATTACCAAAGGAGGTAATGATATGCCCCCTCAAGAGGACATGTGGGTTCAAGTAACACAAATGTTCTCTTGAAATGGATGAGAAGAGTAGAGGGTGAAGGATAGAAGAAATATTAGCATGACAGATATGGATGTTAGTATACAATAAGAACTTCAATATTTTTCCAAATACATAATAGGCCTTGCATTTAATTATCATTGGACGGTAAAATATGAAAAATAGACAAAAAAACACCATGGTATCATATAGAAAGAGGTGTAAAAGGTCATCCACTTGCAAAATAGACAGTCACAAACAAGAAATGTCCTAACTCATACTAAAGGAAAAGTTGCCAAATATTTTTTCCAGGACAATCCACAAACAATAATCAAAGAAAAGAGTCATGAGACATCATCACTCCTCTAAATCCTTAATGGGACATCCTCGAGGAATCTAGTAACATGAATCAAAGACAAATCAAGAAAAAAATAAGACAAAATAGACCACAAGGTCAAAAGTCATTTAGAGTGTTAGCCAATATATGATTGTTTGATGTTTAATTGACCAGGTGATTTATGGGTTGATTGTTTGAAAAATCTTGGTTTCAGGAGAGGAAACATGTCGTATAAGATGTCAATTCTGGTTTTGATCATGTAACCACCTTTATAAGGAAAATGATGAAGTTTTATTAAATGGCAATGTCTGGTCAGGAAGGACACATCCTATATAAGACATAAGTTTGGTTGGTTGATGGTTTGACTATTTTGACAACTTGTTTGGTTTGACTGAGTGACTTTGTTGGTTTGTTGTCTTGTTGGTGTGTGACTTGTCTAATTTTTCGATGACTATTTGTGTCTGAGTTGACTTGTTTGATTTATTATGAATGGCGTGATAAACCCTAAAGGACCGACCTAGGTGGCCTTGGGGGCTCATCGACAAATGGCCTTGCCTACGTAACAATGTGCAAAGACCTTGTAGTTTGACATGACATGACTTTTTTTTATTGACAAAGGACTAAGTAATGATTTTATTTGACCAAACCTAAGAAGATTGACCTAATGCCTCGTGGGCACATCGACATATGGCCTTGCCTACGTTGAGTCGCAAAGGCAACATAGTTAGCCTAGACTAGACTAACATGACTGATTTTGACTCTATTTTTGGGATTTTTGGAGGTTATTTGAACGTTTTTTGTTTTGACATGTTTTAATTTTTTTGGATTTTTGATATTTTATGATTTTTTTTGTCTTTTTGGGAATATTTATTTTTTAATCTTTTATTGTTATATGATTTTTTATCTTTTTGGATGAAAGCAACCTTTGATATTAAGTGTAAGATCCCATGATGTAGGTCCAGTATTTGCCCCCAATCATGTATGAGACCAATTTATTAAGAGTGGAGTGCAATGAGATATGCATTTAGGAAGGTGAAAAGACACATGATGTCAATCATTCTAGGCTTATGGAAAGGATAACTAGTCATTATTATGGGTGAAATGAGATGGGAAAATGATAGAGAAAATTTAGATTGGAATGATGGTAGATGATGGAGTAAATTTGACTACACATGAGAATGGAAGGATGATGTATGGAAATCCTCAGTGGGGCGGATCAAAGAGTAGATTATCATAGACATACTGGCCAAACATGGGGTTGTCATGGATATGAAAATTTTTAGAGGAAGTGGATAGGGTAAAAGAAGATGTATCATCAAGATGCCAAAAGGTTTCAATCCAAGCACAACCATTTGTTTGTGTACTTTCTAAGACTATCTTGACATCATTATTGTATTTATCGAAGTCTTCATAGCAACATTAGCATTGTTGTTTGTCTGCAACTTGTCCATATGATACTCACCGCATCTCATGCCATGTACTTGGATCTTGGGGTTCAATGGTATAGTAGATGAAGTGGGTGCTTTTTTCAATGAGGATGGATCAATGTAATGTGACAAAGTGGAAGATGAAGCCTCATTATTGAGGCACTTGGAATTGTGTAGTCCCTCTTAGATTACTTCAATATTGAAAGGGGTTGGGATCTCTTGCAACTGTAATTTTAGTTCCTTCATGAGGGAACTTGAAGCATTGGTGAAATGTGGATGGGATAGTCTTCATGTAATGAATCCATGGTCAGCCGAGGAGAAGGTTGTATGGAAGGTTGAGGTCCAAGACTTAAAAAGTGGTGTCCTTGATTGTGGGTCCAACTCAAATAGGAAGTGTGATAATTCCTTTAGAGGATCATTCTTCATCATCATATGTCTTGATAATAATGATTTTAGTGGTGTCTACACATGCTTCCAAGAATCCTAACATCTTAAGAGATTTCAAGGTACAAATATTCAACCCTACTCCATCGTCTACCAGGACTCGTTTGACTTTGGTTTCATGAACAAGGACTTGAAGGTGCAAAGGGTCGTTATGGTTTGTCTTTTTGGTTGAATATTCTTGCTTAGAAAATTTGGCATGATGAGAATTCGTCAAGTAGCCTACCATCTCCTAGAAATGATTGACGTCAAGGTCGGTGGGAACAGTTATCTCCTACAAGTCTTTTTCAAGGATGGCTTGATGCTGAGGTAATACATGTAATAACTCTAAGATAAAGATCTACATGGGTGTATTTCCCAAATGGTCAAGTAAGTTGTATTAGGACTTTGGTGGTTATTGTTGTTGTGGAGGAGGACCTTGAATGGTTATCTTAGTTCGATGAGAATTAACAACACATTTGGGAGGTTTCTTAATGGTAATGGTATTGACAAATTCATCGGCAGCTCAAATGTGATTTATGGTAGTGGTGTGACCATAGTCATATTTGGCATTGGTGTAATTGGCTGAATTGTTATTGGTATTATTGCCTGAACTAGAGGCCTTTCCTTTTCCATGGTCATGTAAAGGATTGGTAAAAACTTAATGTCACTATTTGAAGATTGTTGTTGCTATCTATTGAGCTCAATGGTTCCATTTTCAAAAAGGTCTTGTATGATGTTCTTTAGTTGTCGACACTGTGATAAGTTATGTCCTTTGCGTTGATGGTACTCATAAAATGTGTTATCATCCCACCAAGATGGTTTAAACTACCCAGGATCATATTTTTTTGGATCTAGGATTTGTATGATGTTATGTTGTAGGAGTTGTTTAAAAACCAACTCAATCAACTCCCCTAGAGGGGTTTATTGATGTTTTATTGGAAACTTCCTTTGGGTTCTTGGTTGTTGTGTATTTTGGATAGCATTGGTGGTTTGATCAATAGTTCTTGGTGCATTATTGGATGTTTTAGGTACTCTAATTGTACTAGTAGGACCTTTCTATACGATATTGGCATCGACAACTCCATCATTAGTTACATTCTTGTTTAGGGCCCAATATTTTCCTTTGTCATTTGAGGTGTTTTGTGTGTTTGTGTTTTTCTTGGCAATATTGATTTATCCTTTTTCAATAAGGGTCTTTTTAAGTATGATTCCTTTTTCCACTAGGCCAGAAAATGAAGTGCAACACTACATCCATAAATCATGTTTCAAGTTTGAGTTTAAGATTTCAATGAACATGACAACTTTTTGTTTCTCGGGTATTTCAACGGGACATCAACTAGTGAAACATCTCCATCATTGGAAGAAGGTTACAAAATTTTCACCCTCTTCTTGTGTGTTATGGAATAGGGTGGAAATGGTAATTTTGTTGTAAATATTGAATGTGAAGTGTTTCACAAACTTGTTTTCTATTTCTCCCCATGTTATTATGTCATTCGGTAACCATGAGAACTACTCAAGTGTTATGCCCATAAGACTTCTTGAGAAAAGTCTCATTAGGTACATAGGATCATATGCAATGTTTGTACAGGTCATGCAAAATTCTCTTATGTGTTCAAGTGGATTGCACTTCCCTTTGTACTTAGGTAATTTTGGTATGACATATCCATGTGGGAAGGGTGGCATGTATATACTCTTTTCAAAAGGATAAGGACAGAAGTCTTGGGTAGAGTAAGTCTTTTGTTAGACATTTGCATGTTTTCCATCTACTATTGAAGGGCAATAACTTGAGGTTTTAGGAAATCTTCTTGACTCAATGATGGGTTTTATGTATTTTGAGAGCTCATTTTGGTGTTTTGGATTCCAATTTTGTGGGATAGATTTTGATTAGGTGTATATGTTAGTGATGGATTTTGGTTTTGCATGTCGGATATGTAGGGTGGCATTTGGTTTGAAGTGTTTTGATTATAAGTGGAAATATGAGTTTTATGGGGTGGATTGGATTGTGTATGCCATGAGCTTGTAAAATTTTGACCATGTGGATTTTGGTTTCCATTTATGGGAAAGGCCCTTGGTTGCTAAGTTGTGTTTTTTGTGGAATGGAGCCTTGGGTATTGTTTTGCACATGTATATGTGGAGTAGGAACTTCTTGTGACATAATGTTGTGTTGAGTGGATCCTATGTTTGGTGTTGCACTCATTTTGGGAGGTTTGTTGATGACCACTTTAGGTTTCTTGATTGTATTACTTGTGCCAAGTGGATTTGAGGATGATGCCCTTATGGTAAATGATATACCAAAGTGTCATGTTAAATGTTATTCCTTGTGTCATGCCTTGTGTTCCAATTAGGGAGGTTTGGATTGTTGTGGCATCTTTTGTGCTTCCTCCTAATGGAATAGATGTATTAACTTGTGGGATATAACTACTAGAGATGGGTGTATTGGGTCCTTGAGTTTGGTTGATTGGTGTGGATGATGCTCATAATTTTTCAATGTCAAAGCTAGGAGGTAATTCGGCACCTTCTATTAATAGTTTAGCTAAGTAATGTTGGCAATCATGTACCAAAAACTCATCCATCAAAGAGGAAAATTTAGGATCTTATGTGGTGGTCTCTATTTCTTCTATGACATTGTTTCCATTTGGGTCTCTAGTGACAAATTTCTTGAATAGAGCTTTGTATGGTCTAGGTGTCTAATGAGATGAGGTGTCAATTGGGTTACCAAACTCATTATCTTGTGGTATTTCCATTTCTTTTATTTTCCTTCGCAACCTAGTTTCAACCATGTAATACTTGCAAAAGGGAAAGTGGATGTGAGGATGATGTGATACAATGTCTAAGATGACTATGCAAAGGTATTCCTAAGGATGACCAAGGTTATGCAAGATCTAAGGTATGTCTAAGGACAATACCAAGTTATGGATTCATAGTGACAAGGTGTCAAGATTTTAATAGTATGGTGTCACAATGAGGTCCAAGTTATGGCAATGTCTATGCAAGATGGCTATATTTTTTGATTTTTCAAATGATGTCTAAGGATGATGTCAAGAAAAGGAACCAAAGTGATAGTATTCAAATGTCAAGAGTGTCGTAATGAGATCAAATTCTTGAGAAATGTCTAAGGTATTCTAAATGGGATGTAAGTGTGAAAGGATGATGGGTGAAAGTGGTAATATGAACTAAGGTAATGACTAAGGTATTGACTACTAAACACCTTATGGTAAAGCCAAAGCAAGGTTGCTTGACCAAACTAGGATAGCCAAAGTAAAAAAATTGGTTTATCAAGACTTCAATGATAAGGATGACTAAATGACAAGGTTTAACAAAGGTCGTCTCAAACTAGCCTCGTGAGTTGAGGAACCAACCTAAATGAAAAAGGACTAAAGGTGGTGGAAAAGATTGAAGTCAAGACAAATCTGATTTGGTCACTATGGACTAGTCTCAAGCCTAATAAGCTTCCAAAGCGAAGGTCTATAGCAAGGTGAATGCAAGATAAAGGATTTCCTAATGTTTTGCCTAAGGTCAATGGAATATATGCAATGATGGATGAGTGAATGGATGATGAATGATAGTTCTGGAGATTTTGCAAGTTTGTGATCAAAGGACCAAGTAGTGCTCAGGATTGATCAGAGAATGGATTTGTCTCAATTTCCCTAATTTTTTTGGTGATAGGAAATCATTTCATTTCAGATCTCAATTATGGCGAATGATAGCTAGTTGTGGCTTTTTGGAAATGGAAAATATGATTTTCTATATCACTGTTGCAATTCATGATAGTCATTTGTGATTCACAATGTTGTTTGCTTGGATTTTGAAAACACAACAAACAATTGAAAACACTTGTCTTTGTCTATTATAAATGTGTAAAAATGTTTAAATGTGCAAGAAGAGACTTATAGACAATTCACAACCTAGGCTTATCAAGAGATACCACTTGTTAAATCCCCACTTGGATTTCTCCAACCAACCAAACAAGGCGGACAGCTAGAGACTTGGTGGCATTGGCTCCCCCTTACATGGCACTCACTTCTCAGGCACACCAAGTCTCAATTCCCCAAAGAGGAATTTTTGCCTCTACACATGAATAGTGAAGACGTGGGATGGCTTTAGAACGACTGTTTTCGTGCTAGCAAATGAAAAGGATTTTGGCCACTAAAATAATTGGTTTTTAGTAAGGGTTTTTGTTCAAGGCTTCCATACATGTGGCAAGATTAGCTCAAGATGGTTTCAATCAAGAGGTCTCCTCGTCCCTTCCTAAGAAAGGATTTTGACATGTTATGTAGACACTTGGGGTGGTACTTGTCGCTATGACACGTCTGCACCTATTTCTTATGAATTTCATCACAAACACATGTTTTATATAGTGGTCTGAAAGATCTTGGCTTTAGCTTGTTACTGCTTAGGCCATTCCCACCTTTCAAAGTGGTGTGGTAAGCCCTCTAAAGGTATATAAAAGCAAGGAAGTATGTTGTTTTTGATCTCCCAGATCCCACGAAGCGTAAGGAGAGAGCATACACAATTCCTTTTCCTCACACTCGCATGATGTTCATTTTAAGTCCAAAAATAAATGTGTGGGTGATTATACAAAATGCCAAAAGATTTTTTTGATTCTCAAGATCACCAAGTGGTGCGAGAGAAGAGCATACACACCTTGAAGAAAAATAAAAACCACAAGACAATGAAGACACTTGTTCCTTTTAACCCTCAAAGCAATATGTGAAAAAAACACTTGATGTAAAGGTTAATTTTAGACCAATGAGTGAAATGCAAATTAAAAGTAAATTTAAGCCCAATGACATGAAAATGCAAGGTTAATTTTAATCCAATGAGAGAATGAAAGAAGACAAGATAGATTGATTATCAATGTTTAAGTTAAATGCCTCATTTCCACCTATTCCACATGATGGAAACCTAATGTCAGTAACAAAAAACTCCTAAGCTATGGGATGCCAAAGATCTAAACTAAAAAATTTCACTAAAACCCTAATTTCCAAAGATCTAATTTTTGTATAACTATTTTTTATCCAAATTAAAAATATAAAGAATAGGACCATATTATAATTTAGAGAGATTTCTGAAAATATAAATTTTTTTGAAAAAATCTTTGATTTGCTCCCAAAATTAAATTTTCATGAAAAATCATTAAAAATTTATAAAAAAATTCAAAACAAATCTAAAAATCTGATTTTTTTACTAAAATATCCTTACATCATCACAAACCTATAAAAATAATTTTTTTAAATGATCTACAACCATTTGTGAGATATAATCAAATATTTATGAAACCCTAATTTTCAAATATCTAATTTTTTCCAATTATTTTTCATCCAGATTAAAAACATAAAGAACAAACTCCTATTAAAATTCAGAGATCTTTCTAGAAATATAAATAAATCTTAAAAAATCACTAATTTTCTCTCAAAATTATTTTTTCATGAAAAATAATTATAAAATTAAAATTAGATCCAAAAAATCTAATTTTTGGACTTAAGACTCTTGATATTGTCCCTAATCTACAAAAAATATTGTGTAGAAATATGTAGCCATTTGAGAGATATAGTCAAATATTTCCAAACCCTAAGCTTTTGTCTCCAACCATAGCTACAAAATGTAAATCCAAATTTTTGCACAAAATAACAATATAAGATTAGGAAAATCTGCAAAACTTCATCTCACATCAGGTTCACCAATTTAAATTAGGGCTATAAATTATCAAGGTTAGGCAGAAAAACATATAAATCAAACCCTAATAAACAATGAAGTATAAATAAGCATAAAGACGTAAAAACATGGAATAATATTACCAAAGAGTCTTCATACCACTATTGATTCACCTTCATTACACTTCTCCATTTTTCTTGAATATGATAATTACCTTCAGTTTTTTGAGTACGCAAATAGGCCTTTGACAATGACTAAGAAAAATATTGAAGATTCTCAATTGACTATGGATGCACTTGACTTGATGTTGATAGCAAGATGACAAGATAGCATAAGATCACACAAGCTAGTGTAGACTCTAGATGAAAATGACCATGACAAGGTCTTTTATAGGAAAGCCAAATTTGAATGAAGGGCTAAGATTGAATGTCAATAATCAATGGTCAAGAATAGAAGATGAGGCAAGGACTAGGGTTAGGGAAAAATTATAAGGATTGACGGTTAAGATTAAATTAAAAATAGTTTAATCAAGGGTGGAGGTTAATTGAGACATGGATAGATAAGGACTTGTGGAAAATAAGATTAGCATGGACAAAGAGGTGAGAGAAACTTAAATAATAATAAAATTATTTAATCTAGGGCCAATAAATAATTAAATAATTAAAATAATTATTTAATTATAGAAGAATGTAACAAAGAGGAATCTTTTAAATTAAATAATGATTTAATTCAAGATTCAAGAGAGTGGACCAAATTAAATAAATAAAATTTATTTAATTTATGACAGAAGAGGCTAATGAATAATTAAATAATTAAAATAATTATTTAATTATAGTGGAAAGTGGTATAAAAATTAAATAAATAAGAATTTATTTAATTTTAGAAAGAAGGGAACTTAATTTGTGATGTAATTAAATAAATAAAATTTAATTAATTAATCATGTAAGTGTGAATAAGTAAACAAGATTAAAACACTTCTTAATTTGACATTATATCAAAAGACAAGTTAAACGAATCAATTCAAAGGAATTATCTATCAAAAGCGTCATATTGCTCTCTATCTCCAAAGATTTATTAAATCTCGATTGCTCTCAGATTGTTTAAGAAAATAAGACTGTTAAAATGACAATTCAAAGAACGAGATGATGCTAATGCAATACAAAATGATAAACAATGTAAATTAGCATATATGAAACAAATAATTGTAGCTACAGGAGGCAGCCATGGTTGAAAACTTGATTGCTTGATGCTTGAATTCCTGCAGAGTAAGAGTGCATAAACTTGATTATCTGGATCCTTTTCTTGGTTCAATGAGGCTGTATTTATAGATTTCCTGGTTGTAGAAATGCACAGGGAAAGCTTTAAGAGGCTTGGATTCAATCTGGAGGATTGAATGGTGAGAGATGGAGGAGATTGAGAGAAAAATGGAGATTGTCTCTACCCATGAAAACACCAGGCAAGAGAAGAGGAAAGATTGATGGAGGAGGATTGAGAGATCAAATTCCAAATTTGTCTCCAATTTGTCTCCAAAACTTCTCGTGAAGTTTCAAAGCATTAATTGTGACATATTTTAGACATGGATTAGACATAGGAAATCTAATTCATTTTTGAGGAAATGTAGATTGGAATATTCCTTATGCTCTAATTCAAATATTTTTGATTTATTTAAATTAGAAAAAGAGGGATAAATAATTTAATAAAACAAACTATAGGATAGTTGTTTATTAAATTAAACAAAAGAATATGACAATTAAAAAAATAAAGTGTTTTGTCTTTATTTAATTAATTTTGAGATCGATGTGATAGAATAAAATAGGGATGTGATAATTAAATCGAACAAAGTATTAATTTTATTTATTTAATTAAGATGAATTTAATGGTGAACTATATTAAATAAATATTTCTATTTATTCGATAGTAGAGGAAATTAGGATAATTAATCAAATAAATTGTATTTAATTAATCGGATGCTCTAGACCAATTTTAGGTGTATACATTTTGCCCCTCTTTGAAGTGATGTGTTTACGCGTTGCTTCGAAGAAATATTTTGCTGCTACTGCCAGGATTGATGATGATAAAAAAAAATAATTCTGTATGCCCCAGACATGCCCCAGACATTGATTTTCAGATGATGGATGATAATATGCCCCCTCGGGAGATAAATTAATGATCTGATGATTTTTAGAATTTTTAGAATTTTTTATGATTTTATGATGATTTTATGATGATTCGATGATGATTTGATGATGAAATAATTTATCTCCCGACAAATAATGAAGAAATTTAACCCGTAGATGAGTTTCTAATTAATTTCCTGATAAAATTAATTAAAAGATAATAAAAGAACCCACCAAAAATACCTTTCAAAAATTATAAATAGTGCTAAAAGGTCATTTTCCAATTCATTTTCACTTTTTGAGTTTAAAAAATCTTTGTGAGAGAGACTTTTCTGCCAGTTGGAGCAAGATGCCTATCCCCTTCCACACTCACCGATTCCAGCGTGTTCGACATCACCGATGGCTAGTTGCGTATGGACCTCTGGTATGTACCTCTTGACCTTCTCGTAATTCGCATTTTTTTGTTTTTTATGCTTTTTAGACCTTTAGGCATCATTTTGCTGTTTTAGCACTTTCAAGATGCATTGTAGCGCTTACAATCTGATGTAGCACTTCCAGTAGGTCAAGTAGCGCTTTGAGTTTTAGCGCTTGCATTAAAAAATCTAGCGCTTTCAGTTTGTAATGTAGCGCTTTTGGTAATTTAGCACTTAGGAGTCAAGAATTAGCGCATTGATATCAGATTTTAGCGCTTTGAGACTTTCAACGCTTTGAGTCGGTGGAATAGTGCTTTTAGGGTCTGTTCTAGTGCTTCTGGTAAAGCAGCGCTTTGATGGATTGTTGTAGCGCTTTGACGCAAAAAAGTTGCGCTTCGATACTGTTAGCGCTTCGGAAGCCTGATTTAGCGCTGAAATAGTGCTTTTGGGATTTAGCGCTTTGGGTTGGTGATTTAGCGCTTTCATGTCAGAATTTAGAATTTTTGACTTAGCGAACCTTGATTTTGTCAATTCTGATTATGTCCATTCTTTGGAGTGGTATGATTTGATAATCCAAATTCATGATGTGTAGGATTGATGCTTTAAATAAGTCTAACTTCTCATGATAGGCAAGAAGAAAAAAAAACCTATTTGTGATGATCCTCATGATAGGCGAGGAGATGATTCAATATCTGATAAATCTCATGATAGACGAGATTAGATATTGTTTTGATGAACCTTATGATAGATAAGGTTTGTTGATGTTTTGAGAACCTCATGATAGGTGAGGTTTGATGTTCTCCTATGAATTTTGATTGAAAATTCATAACAATTTGTGATAGACTTGATAGTAGAATAACTTTGATTTCTGACATAGTTCACTGATTTGTTGATTTTCTGTTGTGATGATAGGAGCATCTAGGTTCTCTCTAGATGCGAGAGATATTTCCATAGATGACAGATTTGATACCTCGTCTAACACCAGATGAGCTTCAAGTGATAGGCCATTGTGGTCTTACTAGCTTACTTGATATGCCCCAGATTAGGATTAATCGGGGTCTGTTGACTGCATTGGCTGAGAGGTGGCATAGTGACCACAACACCTTTCACCTACCTACTGGTGAGATGATGGTCACACCGAAGGATGTGTGGCGTATTTTGCATATTCCTTTTATGGGTGAGATAGTCGTGTATGATTCTCACGGGACCAACGGTAGAGATGCTCTTCGTAGAGTGTTTCAGGATCAGACTATTGCGGGTTCGAGCGTTTGGTGGAGGAGGATTGTCGACTCTTATGCGACACTACCAGTAGTGCTAGCTGGATTCATTGGAGGTTTCCTTTGCCCTGATCGTAGGTCAAAGGGATTCCTCATTGGCTGGGGTAGGACTCTTGAGAGCATGATGGTACATGGTACCAGATATGCGTGGGGGATGTGCATGATGGCACATCTTTATCATGATTTACACTCGGTCATGTATCTTGGAGTGAGGAGTTTATTAGCAGGGATGACCCTATTACAGGTGTGGGCATGGGAGCACTTTGTTATTGCTAGGCCTTTTCCAGTTGTAGACAGACCAGCTGGCAAACCATATGTTTTTTGATATAGTGGTCAGTTTACACAAGCCCGAATGGGCAAGTTAGAGCATTGGAGGTGTATTTTCGATGATATAGAGACAGTTATCTGGTGCCCATACCTTGACTGTGAGGAGTGGGATGAGGATGGTGCAGTATTGGGATTCGTTTGTGATTCCATGTATCTTATCGGCCGTACTCCATTTGTTCTCGAGAGATTTCTGCTACGCCGAGTATACCGACAATATGGCATTGTACAGTGTATGCCACAGGGAGTTGCCCACTATGCGAGGCGACAGATGGATGTTCCTAATTGGGGTCCACATCTGTCTTATGATGTGATAGTAGAGGGGTATCGGGCACTGCAACCATCACCCTGGGACATGCAGAGAGAAATTGCAGTGGCGTCGATTACTGAGGATTATGCCACATTCCTGGCCTTGGTTCCACATGCACGTATCACCAATCCTGATGAGCCGATACCTTTACGTGTGCAGGAGGATGTGGTAGAGGGTCTTGCAGATAGTGGTGGTGGAGAGGATTCTTCATCATGTAGTAGCTCAGAGAGTGGCAGTAGTTCAAGCAACAATAGTGATGATAGTGATGGCAGTAGCGGAGGTGACAGAGGGGCAGGGCCAGCCATCAGCAGTGCTCCTTCTTCCAATAGGCCTCACAAGAGGCAAGCAATGACAGTTCCTTTAGCAGATCAGTAGAGATAGATAGCTGGGCTCCAGGCATAGGTCCAGACTTTGCAGGGGCAGTTGGTACAGGCTCGGGGTATGCTTGTGCAGACCCAAACTCAAATGCAGGCACAGGCTCAGGCTCATGCCCAGGCTCTATCACAGGTGTAGGGACAATTGACTGCCATACAGACACAGGTGGCCATGTTGACAGTGACAGTGCTTGGAAGATTTCCAAGAGGGCATAGGAGAGAGCTGAGACTTTGCACAGAGTGGCCGATGGTAGCACAGTAGCTAACTATATGAGAGAGGTTTTGCGGGTTGCCCGAGAGGCAGAGTTTTATTGGGGCAGATATCATGATGCAGTGCTTACTGAGTGCAGAGTTAGCTATGCCCCATCGAGATCTGGGCGAACACATACACAGATAGTGAGCAAGGGGGTGACATAGCCTTTACGCAGAGATCCCCAAGATTCTGGTCCTTCTAGGGTTGGTGGTGGTACTGGTCCTTCTGGTGGTGGTACAGGTCCTGTTGGGCCTACACACTCTAGCAGTAGCAGATTGTAGATGCTATTGTGAGCTCTATGATGTACAGTATGATGTATCTCATTGTTTGATGATGTATTTTAGACAATACTTCATCGTATATCTGACACTTTGATATATATATGAGATGCAGTTGATGTAATATGATGATGGTTTATGATGTCTATGTGATGGATTCATTTATTATGTGATGTTTATATATTGATGCTTATATTTCAAATGTGATGATGTAATGATGGATGTATGTGCAAAATATTTGATGTATAGTGTATGATGTATAGTGTATGAACTTCTAAATGATAAATGATAATGATGATGATGTTATGACTTGCATTTATTTTATGTAAATGAAATGTATGGATACATGGATGTATGAATAACATAATGATAATAATGATGATGTAATGATGTTTTATAATGATGTGGATGATAAAAGATGTAATGAAAGTGATGATGTAAATGCACAATGTATTGATAAATGTATATCTATTATGATGTAAAAATGTATGAATGATGAAATGATGAAAATTTAATGATGAGATGATGTTTTGTAACTATGTGGTAAATGATGATGATTTTTTTTTGATTTTATGTCAAGTATACTCAGTCATGTTTGTAGAAAAGATAATTATTGATTTGGAATCCTTTGTGCAACACATACTTTGTAGATAATGAATTTATTTATGAATGCAATCTAATTTAATCATTCAACGATATGCAAACATATGTCATTTTAACAGTCTTTTTGTGCCTGGTATCATCATAGAGCTTTTATTGGATGTTGAAAGTTAATACAAGCGTCGATGGTTGTGTTAATCCAATGACGACCTGAGTATTACTTTCATGATTTTTGATATTGCAATTGAACACAAGCATCTAGGTATAATTTAACCAAGATGACCTGAGCATTCATTGCGTAAATAGGCAGAGATAATCATTTGAGTGTGTGAATTCTGAATGTCATCGGTGATACATTTGCATAGCACATCCCCCGACAATTCACACATTTATATGATTAACGTACAGACAACAGACAATAAAAATATCATTCTTTTTCCTTGTTCCTCTAGTTCAATACATCATTGAGTTACTCCAAAGAAATGATAATCAAAAAGTTCAATTTATCTATTGTTTACTTAGAGTGTTCCATTCATTATTCAGATTTTAGATCATCCATCCTAATTTTGTGATGTTTTTGGATTTTCGAGATTTTGACTAAAGACCTAACCTACTAACCTATCTTAGGGGTCTTGGGGGCTGATCAAAGATAAGCTTTACCTATGTTACACACGCAAAGACCACGTAGTTCGACTAACACAGACCTATGTTTTGTGGATTTTCGATAAGATTTTTGACATGTTTTTGGATTTTTGATAATGATACGGATGGTTGATGCCTTTCTGACGATGATTGATATTGCGCTTTGATCTTGCTTTCGGTTTTCTGCCATACTATTGTGTGCTCTTTGGTGAAATCAATATGTTTGGATTGCCCCTAGTGATATCTAGATGTTGCCCCCAAGCTTTGGAGTGATACTTGACCATGTGAAATGATATGATAATGGATGTAAAGATGGCAAGACTACTAACATGATATGAAACGGTATTGACTTCCAGACTAATGATCTTGATATATATCAAAATAGATGGGAAAACTGATCTTAGAATCACATATGATGCCTGTTTCCAGGTTTTCACCATATGCTTTGATTACACCCTTTGTGTTTTTGTATTTTTTCTCATTTTTCTGTTTTTCTTTCTTTTTTGTATTTTCTATTCTTTTTGTATTTTCTATTCTTTTTGTATTTTTGTGTTTACCAAGATGCCTGTTTGCCAAGTTTTCACCAAGGAAGCAATTTTTAGGAGTTTGACCCATGCACTAGGAGATTTAAGCATAGAATTTTCTGAGATGAATACTGTTGATAGGTTCATCAAACAGATCCCCTTCTGACGTTGATAACTGATATGCTCATGATCCATTCACTGATATGATGACAAATGGACCAAGCCAGTTAGGCTCAAATTTTCCTTTCTTTTCTCTATCTTGCTGATTCCTAGGGTTTTCCTTTAGTACCAAGTCACCAACCTGAAAGACCCTCGGTTTTACCCTATGATTGTAACTTCTTGACATCCTCTGTTGATAAGCTGTTAGATGATTAACAGCTTGTTGACGATGCTCATCCAACAACTCCAGTTCTTGCAGTCTAGATACCCTATAGTATTCATCTGAAATGATACCTATGAGTGATACATGAAGGGATGGAATTTCAACTTCAATGGGAAATATGGCTTTTGATCCATATACCAAAGCAAATGGTGTAGCTCCCATTGGTGTTCTGATGCTTTTTCTGTAGGCCCATAGTGCAGGGTTGAGTTGAACATGCCAATCACATCCAACATCGTTAACTGTCATTTTGAGAATTTTGAGTATGGTTTTGTTTGAGGCCTCTGATTGGCCGTTCCCTTGAGGATAGTACAGTGTTGAAAAAAGATGTTGGATGTGGAACTTATCACATAGCTCTTGGACATCTTGATTCTTGAAAGGCCATCCATTATCAGTGATTATAGATTGAGGGATACCATACCGACATATTATGTAGTTCAAAATGAAAGAGGAAATCTGCTTCCCAGTGATGGTAGTAAGAGGTACTACCTCTATCCATTTCGTGAAATAATCTGTAGCTGTAATAATGAACTTGTGTCCATTAGATGAAGATGGATTTATTTTTCCTACCAGATCTAGGCCCCATTGACAAAAAGGCCATGTTGATGTGAAGGGATGCAGTTCTTCTGTGGGTGCATGAACCAGATTGCTATGAACCTAACATTTTTGACATTTCTTGACAAACTAATATGATTCTTTCTCCATGCATGGCCAATAATATCCCAAACGGAGGAGTTTCTTAGCTAGAGTTATTCCACTCAAGTGAGTACCACAAATACCCTCGTGAACTTCTCGTAGGGCCATTTCAAATTCGTTGCATTATAGACATCGGAGTAGGGTACAATAAAGACCTCAATGATAAAGGACATCTGTGATTAAAGTGTGTCGGGTGGATTGGCGGATAAAGTTTCATTTTTGGTTTTTGGAAAGATCGAGAGGAAGAATATCATCTTTCAGGTAAGCATAGGTTTTTTCGTATATGGAGGTTTCAATGGTTTCTAGAAGGCATATGGTAGTGGATTCTGATAGATAATGGGAAGGACATGATACTTGTTCTACCATAAACTCATAACAAACACGCTTCTCAGGCAATTCTATCAATGAAGCAATTGTAGCCATAGCGTCTGCAGCTTTGTTCTCTGCCCTTGGAATCTAATCAAACTTGATACTGACAAAGGACTATTTTAGATTATCTATTTACTGTTTGTAGGGCATCAATTTTTCATCTTTTGTTTGATACTCATCATTTACTTGATAAATAACCAGTTGAGAGTCCCCATATACCTACAAATCCATGATTTTCCATTGAATTGCTATTTTGACCCCAATAATCAATGCTTCATATTCTGCCACATTATTTGTACACTCAAACATGAGTCTATATGATTTTGGAATTGTGTGTCCTTGGGAAGAGATGAACAAGATCCTTGCTTCTGATCCTCGTTGTGTATACGATCCATCAAAATATAGTATCCATTGTTGGGGCATTGCTGTCATAATGTCTGCATCTGGAAATTCCATTGTCATTGGGCGATCATCTGGTAGAGGAGCTTCAGCTAGCTATTCAGTGATTGCTTTTCCCTTGATTGCCTTTCTCTCGACATATTGAATGTCGAATTCACTTAGGAGCATAACCCATTTCGCCAGTCTACCTGTTAAGGCAACTTTACTTAGTAGATACTTCAAAGGGTCGATCTTTGCAATTAACTTGATTGTATGAGTCAGCATGTAGTGTCTCAACTGTTGAGTAGAAAACACCACTCCTAAGCAAGAATTTTCTATGAATGTATAGTTTATTTCATAGCCATTTAAAGTTCTACTGATGTAGTAGATGGCGTGCTCATTTCCTTCATAGTCCTCTTGTGCTAATAGTTCCCCCAAAGAGATATCTGTCATGGTAATGTAAAAAATGAGAGGCCTTCCTTCTGCTGGTGGCATGAGAATGGGTGGTGACATTAGATATTGTTTGATTTGATTGAATGTTGTTTCACAACCCTTATCCCACTTGAAAAGTATATTCTTATGCAATAGATGATTAAAAGGATGACTTTTGTCTGCCAGCTGGGAGATGAATCATCTGATTGATTGAAGCCGTCCTTGTAGTGATCTGAGCTAGCTGATATTCTTAGGAGGTGGCATCTCCATAATTGCTTTGACTTTTTTTGGATCCACCTCAATGCACTTTTCCGAAACAATGTATCCTAGTAGTTTTGCTGATGTAACCTCGAAGACACACTTCTTGGTGTTATGCCCTGCATAACCACCCCATCTTTTGCCTTGGTCAAAATGGGTCCCCCTTTTTGAGTTTTTTACTTAGTTGTTTTTGAAACAAAGTTTGGAGTCTTGTCTTTGCCAATACTTTGTTTTTCTTTTTGTTTCTCTGTCGGAATCGGAACTGGAACAAAATTGGGTTTTGAAAGTTCCTTTGAAGCTTGTTTTGGTTTTTATCCCGACAGTCTTTTGTTTATATCTTTTGTTTTTCCTTCAGTGGAACCGGAGCCAGAGTGGGAGTTAATTTAGTCTTTTCCAAAAATTGCAAAATCATAATCAACTCCGTCCCCGCCTCCGCTATTTTTACTTTTGGTTTTGGTCTTGTCTTTTTGTTTAGTTTTGTTAGGTCGGTCTTTTACTTTACTTTTTGTTTTTACTTTTGTTTTGTTTTTAGTTGGCAGACCTGGAACCGGAATGGGAATGGGGTTTGGAAATTTTATGAATTTGAGATTCCGTTTCCATTTTAGTTCCGTCCCTGCCACTTTTTGTTGTTGACTTTTTGACTGAAGTTGCACTGCAGACGATTGTCCGTTCTCTTACAATTCTGACTCCGCCTTTATTGCGCTTTAATGCATTAATGGTTGTTGCCGGTGTTGGTAGAAATTCACATATTTACTTTTATTAAGGGTTAAACCAATCATTATTGTTATTTTTAAAGATCTAAGAGCATGAAAGAGTAGTAGCAGAGTTTGTTTGAGAAAATTGATCGAGATAGAGAAGGGATATTGTGTGCAAATCAATTTAGAAAGTTAGCTTGATTTAGTTTGCGTTTGAGGTAGGTTTCTTATCTTTGTTGATTTACGGTCGTGATTGTTGTGTTTTGCTTTATATTTGCTCGTATGTTCAATCATTTTGTTTTAAGGCAAATCTATGATTATCGATATGATTGAATGGGCAGGTTCTTGTTTATCTTACTTTAATCTTTATTTTCTTGTACTTTCATGTCGTTTCTTTCTATTTTTAGGCGTAGTCATTTTCACGTCTTAATCGTGATTGCGTCGTGTTTGTTTTTGGTTTGCAATAGATTAAATTAGATTAAGGGTTTTAAATGGTGTTTGTTAAAAGTTAGAGATTTAAAGTAGGATGGATTAATGATTTACAGTGAGTTAGGGTAGATTAGATTTATTGTTTAGTTAGGGTTTCATCGTATGTTTTGGGTCTAGAAAAATGGAAAGGTTTAAACCTATGCCCTAGTTTTTATCGGGTTTGTTAGATTATGGTTTCGTATCGCTTGATGATCATAGTTAAATAAGATTTAAACAATGGCCCTAAAATGCAATTGTTCCCCATGGTCATATGAGTGTAGAGTTTTAAAGCTCCTTTTCCATTTTAAAGCGACCTAGGTTTTAATCATGAAGTGGTGTTGAAAATGAATAAAGTATTTGATGACATCATGATTAACATAGCCTAAGGTGAGATTGGAATCAATTATGAACTTAAGAGTTTTATTTTAAAAAAGTCATCGATTCCATTACTATCCCATTTTTGACTCCGAGTTCTAAAAGGTTTTCTTGAAGTATATGATAACTTAGGCAGAGGTAGGATTGGAATAGATTATGAACTTAAGAATTTTGTTTTTGCGAAAGTTATCGATTCCATTTCTATCCCGTTTTCGGCTCCGAATGTAATAAAAGTCTTATTTGAAAAAGTAATGATAACCTAGATAGGAGCGGAGGCGGAGTTGAAACCGAATATGAAAATTGGAAAATCGGAAGGAAATCAAATCCTTTTTTATTCTGATCCCGGTTCCGACCACTATCCTGGTTCTGACCCTGAGCTCGTTTGTTATTAGGTGAAGTATCTTTATTGGTTTTTGCTTCGAGTCCGACAGAGTTGTAAAAGAGATTGTTTTGAGTTTCTGTCTGGTTCTGACTCCAATTGATGATATCTAAAGATCTAATTAGAGGTTTGCTTGCAGGAAAATTGAAAGATGTCAGGAACATCAGGAGAGGCTGCTTGAAGGAATCAACCGGCTGGAACATCAAAGACAACACCAAAAATAAAGAAGATGAAGCCCGAACAACTACCTTATATATTAAGGTATAATCATAGGAGTCCTATTGTGAAGATGAGCAAGGTGGAATCAGATTGGTCGGATATCACTGATACCAATCTAGGTCCATACAACTTTGAGGAATGGTATTCAGAGGCGTTTGACAAGGATATTACATTGACTAAGGAAAGAATTTTCAGCTCTGGGTTAGCTCATATTAGTTTATTTCCTATATCTATCTAGTGCCCTGAGTTAATCATGACAGTAGCTAGTGCTTATAATCCTGCTACAAGACTATGCCTAGATTCACAAGACAATGTAGTTATTAATCTCACTCCTCAAGCATTTTAGACTATATTCAATGTTCCAGATCCAAAGAACTTGGTACAATTAAATGAGGCAGAGGCCTTGGAGCAATATAGTAAGTATAAGGGATCGAATAAATCTCACTTGAACAAGAAGTGGTTGAAGATAGAAAATAAATCTCTAAGCAAGCTTGCAGATTAGCCAAAGAGGGCAGATTTCTATGAAGAGGTAGCAAGGTTGATTGCGATGTTGTCTAGGGTGTTTGGAAAGAGGGATGCATTTTACTCAAGGAGTGGATGTTTCCTTTTATTCAGACTATCTTGAAAGGAGAACAATAGTTTGACTGGTCAATGATTGTTTCTGATGCTATACATGATCAGTTGACTAGGATCAGAGAAACCAAGTGTTTCTTTATGACCTCTTACATTGTTTATGTAGCAGCAAGAGTGGGTGTTTTCCCAAGTTTGAACAGAGTGGGCATAATGGGAGCCTTGGATGGACAAAAGAAGGTTTGGGAGCACTATGATCAATTATCTCTTCAAGTTGCTGAGATTCATTTAAGAAGAGTCAATGATGCATTTTTATATGTGGTCATCAATCAGTTGAATGGAGATGCAGGATACAGGTTAAGTCAAGAAGCCATGGCGTTCATTGCTGAATGGGGAAGTTGGTACATCCAATACCCCAAATTTACATACTTCAGATTGTTTGGTTTTGAAGGTCATCCCCATTTACCTCCAAGGTGTTGTAGTAACAGGGTGGTGTTAATAGAATTTGTATATCAAGCCAATGGAGTTAATGCTCGGTTTGGGATTAAGCACAAGACTGGATGTCATAAATTTCCCATGAAGTTGGGAGAATATAGCTGTCAACACTTGAAGGGAGCAAAGGTGGTCTGTAATGAGTTGACACAATTGAAATTGGGATTGTATACGACTCGTAAGTATTTTGATCCAAAGAAGAAGATGTATACCTTGTTACCTTTAGTGTTCACTAGACATTTTAATATGTTAGAAGACTTTTGGTGTGATCGGCAAGATGTGTATGACTTGAGGAAGAAGAATTATGAGAGATTATCAGTCTCACTCATGTCAGAGCTTGGTATTAAAGAAAATATTCCTGACACCTTGGTGGATGATGGAATTGTATTGGATCCCTCATATGAAGCCTTGAACATTGGCACCAAAAGCTTAGATCCAATAGACTGGGATGCTGAAGAAACAATTGACATTAAGAATATTGGAAGGATAGTGTTAGATAGAAGTGTACAATGGTTGATGATGAAAACTCAAGCTCCTCAAGGACTAGTCCTTAAGAAGGGAAAAGGATACAAGAGAATTTAAAGAAAGACACCTTCCAAGGAGCCATTAGAATTCCTTCCTCCGGATGTTGAAGAAATAGAACTTGAGGTGGTGGATGAAGAAGAAGAAGCACCAGAGGGAGATGTTCCAGTAGGATCTGCTATTTCTACACCTACATTGGGTGAGTCATCCGCATAAGCCCCACTTATAAGAAAGAAGAGTAAAGAGGTTCAAGAAGGAGCTCTTCATACCATGGCTGAAAGCTAAAGGAAAAGAAGTGGAGGAAGAATTTGTAGAAGTTGAGACAAATTCAGATGAAACTCTGTCAGAAAAGGATTTGCAAGAAAACATGCCTTTAGAGGGGACTATTGAGAAGATTCTAACACAAGAAGAGCAATGGAAGATGTTTGAAGATGCTACAAGAGATTCTAATGCAAGGGCTATAGCGAAGAAACAAAAAGAAATGGAGGCAAAGGTACAAGCTGATTCTCTACTTCACTAGCAACAATTACAGTCAAAACAAGTTGAAATCAAGGTAGTAGATGATGAAGTAGAGAAGCAAAGGACACAATGAGAACATGAGCTCAAAGTTAAAGCAGAAAATGACAAGTTAGAGTTGATACAAAAGATCCATGATCTTGAGGAGGAGAAATCAAGAGACCGGAGGGAAAAAGAGATCTTGGTTGCCAAACTAAAACTTGCAGAAGAAGCTCGACAAAAAGAGGAAGGAGCAGAAAAGATAAGGAAGGAAAAGGAAGTCGAGGAGCTGATTAAGAAACAACAGGAAGAAGAAGCAGAAGCTGAAAGACTTAAGACTTTGGAAGCAGAAAGATTAGAAAGGGAAAAACTAGAGGCCTTAGAAAAAGAGAAATTGGAAAGGGAGGCTCTAGAAAGGGAAGCTTTGGAAAAAGAAAGAATAGAGAAAGAAGAATTAGAAAAGGAAAGGGTGGAAAAGGAAAGAGTAGAAAGAAATCGGTTGGAGGAAGAGAGGTTGAGGAAAGAAGAGGAAGATAAGAAAATACAAGAATAAAAGGATAGAGAAGAGGCTAGAAGGCTTGTAAAAATGCATATACTACAAGAACAACAAGAGAAAGCAAGGGTTGAATCCCAATCTCAAGAGAGTATGCAGCCACCTTCTACAGTTATTGCTCCCTCTTCCTCCATGATGACTACTGCTCCAAGTGCTCCTACATGGTTAAAATTGGACCTGTAGAAAAGGGCAAGAACACCTCCACAACCTCTCAATTGGGAGGACATGATGAAGGGAATTAAGCAGGAAAGGCCTAAGAAGAAGGCTAAAATTCTACATTCTACCAGACTCACAGATAAAGGGGAGATAGTTGCTGAATGTGCCATGCCTATGACAGAAAAGGAGGTAGGGGATATGTAGCTAACAGACTATCAGCTGAGTACGGTCAATTTGGGAAGACCCACTAGGAATCAACAAATGGATTTGATTGATGTAGTGGATTCAACAACTAAATCAAGAACGATGAAGGACAGGCAAAAGAAAGATGGGCTTAAAGCTCAATTGGATCAGTTGCATTCATTCTTGAAGAGTGTCTCCTCTCCAAGGTCACAACAAGTTGCAACCATTGAGACTCCTGTTTTGTTAAGAAAAAAGGAGGTAGATGATTTGGTGCAAGTTAGAGGTAAGGTGGAGATGGTAGACAAATGGATAGACAAATTGAACCGAGAGGTAGGTGAGGTTTTAGCAAAAGGATTTGAAGCCTACAAGGAGGCAGAAGGAGTAATAAAAGAAATGCATCAATACATTGAGGCATCATAAAAACAAGAAGAAGAGTATAAGGAGTATATTGAAAAGTTAGAAAAGGTAAATGCATTGCCTCTAACTACTCTTCTAGAACAATCTATACTTGAAGATGATAACAAAGACTTTGTAGAGAAGACTTCTCGCATACTTAAGTTTAGGACTGGCTTTTTGAGCAAACACAAGGATGAGATTCAGGAAGCAATTAATAATTTGACTGAGCAGTTGGAAGAGTTGGAAGCAGTCATGGCTATAATTGTAGATGTGAATGTAATGCCAAAAGATGGCATGCCTTTGAGTCAGGTTAAAGAGAAAAGGAATGAAAGATTTCAAGGACTCATGTAGGAGAAGGATGATGGAGGAGACTTGGTAATAGATCGGCTTGTAGAAGTCAAAGAAGAGATAAAAGGTGCAAGGAGAGAATTGATAAAGGTGAAAAGTATGAAGGAGTTTCTGCAGTTGAGTTGGATCGGATCAAATTTGAAGATGTCTGGATTGATGGGCCAGATATGGATACTTTACAGCAAGTCTTCACTAGCTATGATGAGTTCATGATAGATCCAGCTTCACATGCATGATTTTTATCTTCCTTGCATGTTGCATGCATACAACACTGACAGTCTTGGGGGCGCATGACTTCTTTTCTTTTCTTCTATATTCTATTTTTAGTTAAACTGGACGTTTAATGTAAGAACTCAAGATCAAATTGACCTGAGTTTCCAAGAAAGCTGTTGTTCCTAAAAAGGTGGAAAGCCTAAAATAGAAGTGAAGTTTGAACTTTTGTATATCTATAAATACCAGATGGGTATCATATTGTAAAGGTCGGCTAATTGAGAATTAGATTGGCTTACCTAATGCTAAGAGATAGAGTTTTTTTGTAGTGATCATTGTTTTGGAGATACATTGTTATTTGATAGTTTTTACAGTTAATAGAATTAGAGGTTTTTACACAATATGGAGTTCGAATTGAATTGTTTTATTTGATAAGGCCGATAAGTTATAATCTATCTGTATGCAGTGATTGTGCTGAACATAAGAGTTTCTTGAATGATGAAAGTCATTTGAAGGAATTAGATTTAAGGATTATCTTATTAGATTATCATTGATTTGAAGTTATTAAAAAGTCTGTTGATCTATAATATTGATGATGAATGAATGTGTGTGTTGTTTTGAAAGCCCCTTTGAAATATTTGTAAAGAGTAATTGAGAAGTTAATTAAGCACCTAAAATGTATGTAGTGGTATAGATTATGCTATGGATTGTGTCATCTTATGGTTTGATGATCTGTTAAGAAACATTCATTGTTAAAGATATATGTCCAAAAACTAGATAAATTTGATTCATACTTACTGGTTTACCCCTTTGTTCTATCTTTTCTTTTATTTAAAAACCCATTGATTTACAGGAACTATTTCGATAAAAAGAGTCATAGCTTGAATCTTTTGTTACCAGCACAGGCCCCTTGAACATTACAGTTGCATGAACCAATTGAGTGACACCAGACAGTTGAGAACCAACTACCAGGACCTTGGGAGTTAGGCTACTACATGTTGTCTTTCTTTTTCAGGAGAAATAGAGTAGAAATATTCTGTTTTAATGTTGTTTGTGTCATTTTAACCATCAACACTTGGGATTTAACCTGACATTGAATTTCTCCATCCGTGTGAAGATTTTGTCTAGGATATGTAGATGTCCTTCCCTTGTAGTATATTTTTCCAAGATGTCATCCACATAATCCTCCATGAAAGTGTGCATCATATCATGGAAGATTGTCATCATTGCTCTTTGATAAGTGGCTCTTGCATTCTTTAGACCAAATGGCATGACGTTCCAACAGAAGGTTCCCCATGGACATGTAAAAGCCGTCTTTTCTTGATCTTCTAGAGCTATTCTTATTTGATTGTACCCAGAGAAGCCATCCATGATTGATAACATGGCATGCCTTGCCGTCAAGTCCACGATGATGTCTATATTTGGTAGTGGAAAATTATCCTTCGGGCATGCTTTATTGAGGTCCCTGAAATCCGTGCAGATTCTGATGCTGTTGTCTGACTTTGAAATAGGTACTATGTTTGATATCCACTCAGCATAGTCTATAGACCTTATGAATTTAGCATCCAATAATTTCTTTAATTCTTACTTTACCATCAATGCGATGTGAGGATACATTTTTCATAATTTTTGCTTAACAGGTTTGATTCCTGTTGGCAAAGACAAATGATGCATAAGTAGATTTGGATCTAAGCCTGGCATATCAAAATATGACCAAGTGAAGTTGATGCTTCTTGCTTTAAAGAAATTGAGAAATTTCGATCTCTCTTGATTAGTCATTGATTCTGCTAGATGTAGAACTTTTTCCTTCTCTTCTATGCCAATGTCCACTAATTGTGTAGGTTCGACTAGAACTGATGATCGCTCATGATAATGTTCTAGGAGAGTGTCAAATCTTCCATCCTTCAGTGCCTCGGAAAGGTTTTCACCGTTGGATGCGTTCTTTACTTTTACTTTTTCCAGATCTAATGCTGCCATAGAATGGTTTTCACCATTAGATCTATTTTCCCTGTTTTCAATTTTGAAACTGGAAGATTTGAGACCCTCCTGCTGAGTCATGTTGTTATGAGTATTATAGATAAAATTTGTATCAGGTTCGGTATGACATAGGAAATGCACGATGGCCTCATCATTTGCAAATTTTGGTACAATCAAAGGTTCGATAGGTTCCCAATCAATAAGTTCTGGATGGATTAATGGCATGATATCATCGGATTGATTTAGGTCAATGGAAGTAAGGGTGAGGACAGAAATATCATCATAATTGTCATTTGGGATATCGAGATCCATGATGGTACCCTCTTCGAAATCATCTAGTTCACTCAAATTCTATTCGTCCTCACTAGAGTCATTGATATTTAGTGATTCCGTGACGAATGGTCTAAACCTAGAGCCTTGGCCCTCCTCACGTGTAGGTGCATATTTTTGAATCACATCAATTGGAATATCAACAAAAAGTAGATCAGAAGGTAATGCCCATTCATATTCATTTGAGTCCCGCTTCTCTTCTTCAGAGTATCCTAGTCCTGGTTTCTCGTTTGTGTGGAGAGTGAGAGGTGTGATAGGTTCTATGATTCCTTCCTTTCTTAATCCCACAGGTCCTTGTCCTTCATAACCCATCTTTTCAAGGATAACCTTTCCTTTTCCATACTTGTCTGTGTTGATGTTAATATTTTTGATACCGATCTCTGATGTTGATGGTTCTTCATCCTTGTATAGCCAATCCAGGATTGCTTTGTTGTCTGTTTCTTCTGCTATGGTTCCAGATTTTACAAATGTTTCTTGAAGAAATATGCTAGGTAAAGATGTTGGAGGTTTGATCATTGATGGTTGACCATATTTCCTAGGAGATGGCATTAACTATGATAAGTTAAGCGATTGCTCCATTGAGTACTGTCCCATTCCTTTATCTGTCAACTGAACTTGATTTTGAAATTTATCTGATAGAGTAGTATGTGGATCTGGATTGTTTGTTTCAACATGACTTGTTTCTTTTTCTTTACCTTTCTTTTCCACCCACTTGGTAGTGATACTTGGACGTTGTTCTTCTTTTGATGACTTTGAACTTGAAGCTTCCCTGTTGTGAGGGACAAAGGTGTCTTGAGATATTCTCAATGTGTCACAATGTTGTGGATGATTATAATTAGCAGCTATAGTCACTTCTTGTCCGTTTATTGGAAACTTTAGGCTTGATGGTATGTAGAAGGCACGACCTACATTTCATGAATCTAGGGTCGTCCTAAGAGTATGTTGTATGTCAACTCTCTTTCCAATACTTGACATGCTATATGCGTCATCATGGGTCCCACTTGAATGGGTAATACAATTAAACCTTGGGACGATCTTTCTTCCTCATCATATGCTTTGATGGTCATTTTCCTTCGAGCATCAATAGCATCGTCGGAATATCCTAGTGCATGGACTAATTTGAGGGTGCAAATGTTCAGACCAGCTCACCCATCTATTAGAACTCTCTTAACACGATGATTATGGATACATACTTCGATATGCAATGCTGTGTTATGCGGATGGTTTAATGAGACATCATCCTATTCAGAGAATGATAGACAATGCGGGGTAGTCAGGTGTCCCACCATAGCTTGGAATTGACAAACATCTAGATTCTTTGGTACGGTTGTGGCAACTAATGCTTGTTCAAGAACTTCCTTATGTGATGGTGACAATTTAAGGAGTTCCAGTATCGATATTTGTGAGGGGATGTTTTGCAATTGATCGACAATATTATAATGAGATTGAGACATAACCGCATGTTGAGATCCCACTCCTTTTAATACTACCTTGGCTTGCCCCCTAGTCATGACGTTTTCCGGTTGATGTTCTTGATTCTCTCGGGGGGTATTTTGCATTTGATTGATAACATTATAATGTGATGGAGGTGGAACTGCATGTGTGGAGCCAATTCCCTTTAACATTACTTTGGATTGTCCCCTAATTAGCACATTGGCTGTTTGATGTTCTTGATTTTCTCTGATTTTTAAGACATTTATTTGATTATCAGAGTTTTGCTTGCTTGGGAGTAAATCCAAAGAGGTAATGTTGTTGGTTTCGTGTTCATCAATGTTATCACTAACTGCATGATCATGTTTGACTTCAGATAGACAAAGGATTGTTGTGTCATAGACATGATTGGCGTTCTTTCCTTTGCTATTTGAGGATGATGCACCTTTGTCATAATTTGGCAAAGGATCTTTGAAGGCTGAATGATCATTGTTATTTTGAGGTCCTTCCACATACACTTTGTTGCTGTCCACCAAATCTTGTATTGCATGTTTCAACTCCATACAGTCATTGGTTTTGTGACCCTTGTTATTATGAAAGTTGCAGTAATTAGCATCATTCCACCATGATGGTTTGACTTTTGGATCCTAGAACCTAGCTTCCCATGCAGTGAGAAGGCCTTTGGTAACTAGTTCCTTCATTACTGATTCCATTGTTTGTCCTAAAGGTGTGAACCTTCGCTGATTTGATGGTTTTTGATACGACTATGGTTTTATGATTTCATTGTTTTGTATGGTATTCTACTTGAAATTTTGCTCGTTGTTTTGATTCTTCAATGTGGATGTGGTCAAGTTGAAAATCAGTTTCACGTTTTGGGGTTCATTCGTCGTTTCATTTGTGTTTTGATTCTTTTTCCAAAATTTTGGCTTCTCACCGCTTGAGTACTGATTGGAGGAGTTGTATTGTTTGTTTTATCATTGAAATGTTTGATAACTCCTCTCTTGACTAACGCTTCTTCAATTTTAAGACCATTTTCTATGACTTTTTTGAATGTTGGAGGACATTGTAGTTCCAATCTATAACTCATTTCTTCCATCAAGTTTTCAATGAACAACTTCATCTTTTCCTCTTTAGGAATGGATCTAGGATATCTAGCGAACAAGCGTCGCCATCTTTGGAGAAAAGACAAGAACGTTTCTCCTTTGTTTTGTTTTAGATTGTAAAGATATTTGATAGTAACATCATGTTGGATGTTGAATGAGTACTGAGAGATAAATCTATTGATGAGTTCCTCAAAAGTTTTGATACTTGGTTTTAATTTCGAAAACCATTCCATGCATGATCCTCCCAGACTCCTTGGGAATAATCTCATTAAATAAGTTTCCTCTTGGGCAAACTCAAGACTCATTGTTTCAAATTCTCTGATATGATCTATGGGATCTGTTCTTCCATTATACTTATCGTATTTTGGGATCTCACAATGTCTAGGAAAAGGTATCAAGCCAACCGTTGTGTCGAAAGGATAAGGACAAATGTCCTGTATCGCATATCTCTTGGTAGTCCCTTTCGTCATATCTTGTATTTGTTGCTGTAACATTTGCATCTGTGATGTTAAAGTAGCAACCGGATCTATTGTTTGCGTAGGTTGTGGTATCTTAGTCTCATTCATTTCAGGTGTTTCTTTCAAATGGTTTACATCAAAATCTTTTAGAATTTTTTCCCCCGATTCAGCTAACATTAAAAGATATTTCTCCATATCTTGTTCTAGAATCTTTTCCATAAATATATGGAACTTGGGATCTTGTTGAGCTGCTTGGATGTCCTCTTGAGTTATTTCATTTTTATCATTTCGGTTTAGGTTGTTCCAAGGATTTTCTTTTGCCATTTCTTATGATTTTAAAATTTCTTGCTCTAAGAGTCTCTGTTTTTGGTACCTAGTGAAGATTGGCATACAAATTTTTGCCCTTTCTTCTGAAATGTTGATCTTATGTGCGGGATAGCGTCAATTGAACTTTTTTAAACAAAGTCGAATAAGATGACTGATCTTATTGATGAGACAACATTTAAAAAGTTAATTACTATACTCGGTTTCATGATGAAGGATGATAGTATCCTGATAATGAAACTTTTAGTGTAGTATTTGATTGTGTATTTGATTTTGACACTTGTGATTTGCAAGATCTTGTTTCAGTTGATAAGTTTGGAAATTTGTATAAACTTTTCTGAATTTGGTTCCTAGATAGTGATTCTGATGAAAAATAAGGATAAAATGACAGACTGATGGACTGGTAAAAATTTTGAACTCTCTATTTTGAAAGCGTTAAAACAGAGGCCAGAAGCGCTAGAAAAAAGTCCAGAAGCGTTGAAACAGGTGACCGAAGCGTTGAAACAGTGCCCAAAAGCGCTAGAGAAAATGACAGAAGCGCTACTTCACAGAAGTGCCGAAACAGAGCCCATAAGCGTTGTAAAAAGTGACAGAAGAGCTAGAAAAATGACTATAAGTGCTAAAACAGGGCTCGAAAGCACTGTTTCATGAAAGCGCTAGAACAGTGACCCGAAGAGTTGAAACAGGTTTTCCAGAATGCTAAAAACATAACTTTTTAAGACTTTCTACTACAAAATTTGATTTGGTCTTGTGGGATACTGTATCAGAGATTGTGGAAGATAAGAAGGATGAATCCTTTGACTATGGTTGTGGATTTGTGTGAGAGCTCTCCTCTGGAAGAAGGCTCATGAGTAGAGTTGCTCTATTGCGTAATCTAATGTGTGACCCCTAGAAAAATTGTGATATATGTGGATGAATTTTCTATGTTGTGAAAAGAGTTTCCGATTTTGATATAGAAAACGCTGTTTTCTCAATTTATTTCTATAACTGAGAGGTTTCTCGGGTTTTGTGACTTTGATTTTTCTCTTGAGAAATGTGGTGGACTTCCACTTTCGCAACATGGATTTTCTGATTTGTTTTGACTTGACGTTTTTAGGATGATCTTTAATCTGATTTAAATGAATTTGTGAAAACACGACAAGCAATTTTGAATAAGTGTTTTAAAACTAAAAAGATCGTGTATGTTCAAAAATCATGAATGATCTTTATTGATTTTGACGAGTTATTTTGACAATTATACACAAATCAAACAGACTCACACTTAAGGACAAGTAGGTCATCATTATACTCACAACCCACATCTTGAATTACGTTGACTCACACAGTAGTGTCACCCCCTAGAGGGCGCCTGTGTTTTTGTCATTGCCAAACACATACTCAAAGTGACAGAAGTGGATACCGAATCCCTTGAGCAAGCGGTCCTTGGTAATTATATGGTGAGTGTCTTGGGGGAAAATTCTTCCCTCCCCTTGCACTGTGAGTATGACAATGTATGGATACTGACTCAGCGAGAAACTACTCTATGGTTCGTAGATAGGGTTCCGTTCGGTGCGGCAAATAGATAAACTCCCTCAGGAGACCTCCCAATATTTAGAGCAAAGATTTTGGGGATGGTTATCTTGCTCACTACCGTCAAGTTGGAATTTCATCAACAACTTACATTTTTACTATAGTGGGTTGGAAAACTTGGCTTTGGTTGTTCCCACTTAGGTTGTTCCCGTAGGGTGAGTACTTTTTCCCACTACCGCAGGCCTGCTAAAGGATTTAATAAAGCATAAATGACATAAAGTAAAAGTGAATCTGGCACTTTGGTCACCCAGTTAAGGGGAGAGCATAAGCCTAATCACCACAAGCACAACATATAAGTTGTTTTGTTTTAAAGCCCCAAAAAATAAATTTTCTAATCTATGTGAAGGTGTTGCTCCACATAAATCATGTTGTTCTTTTTAACTTGTACTTGTAAAAATGCGGTGACTATCGTACGATTGATAGATTTTTCTTTAAGAAAAACAAGAAAGTGACTATCCTAGGATTGATCAATTTTAGAAACTTTGAAGTGACTATCCTAGATTGATCAATTTTATAAAACTTTGAAGTGACTATCCTAGATTGATACGTTTTAGTCCAACTGTGAAAAAAATTAAAATCTGGCCGCAGATGCGTCGGATCCAGACTGATTTTATAAAAGCGCTGGAATTTTGAACCGAAGCGCTAAAACAGTTACTTGATGTGCTAAAACCCAAAAGCATCGAAACAGGGTACCGAAGCGCCGAAATTTTCCATGGAAGCGCTAAAAGACTCAATGCGCTAAAACAGTTACCGTAAGCGCTAAAACAGTGACTGGAAGCGCTAAAGTTGAAAGCGCTGAAACAGTGACCAGAAGTGCTAAAACTTTTAACAGAAGCGCTAAAAGAAAACATGCCGCGAACCTGCATAACACTTTCCAAAAAAATTGATAATTTTGATAAAATTGGGGTTAATGCCCCACGGTGGGCGCCAAGTTGTAAGTGTAGAATAAGTGAATAAGCACAAAAGACACTTCTTAATACGACATTATATCAATAGACAAGTTAAATGAATCAATTCAAAGGAATTATCTATCAAAATCGTCATATTGCTCTCTATCTCCAAAGATTTAATAAATCCTGATTGCTCTCAGATTGTTTAAGCAAATAAGACTGTTAAAATGACAATTCAAAGAATGAGATGATGATAGTGGAATGCTAAATGATAAACAATGTAAAATAGCATATATGAAATAGATAATTGTAGCTACAGGAGACAGCCATGGTTGAAAACTTGATTGCTTGATGCTTGATGTTGAATGCTTGATGCTTGATGCTTGAATTCCTGCAGAGTAAGAGTGCACAAGTTAAGATTATCTGGATCCTTTTCTTGGTTCAATGAGGCTTTATTTATAGATTTCTTGGCTGTAGAAATGCACAGGGAAAGATTTGAGAGGCTTGGATTCAATCTGGAGGATTGAATGGTGAAAGATGGAGGAGATTGAGAGAAAAATGGTGATTGTCTCTACCCATGAAAACACCAAGCAAGAGAAGAGGAAAGATTGATGGAGGAGGATTGAGAGATCAAATTCCAAATTTGTCTCCAAAACTTCCCATGAAGTTTCAAAGCATTAATTGTGACAATTTTAGATATAGATTAGACATAGGAAATCTAATTCATTTTTGAGGAAATGTAGATTGGAATATTCCTTATGCTCTAATTCAAATATTTTTGATTTATTTAAATTAGAAAAAGAGGGATAAATAATTTAATAAAACAAACTATAGGATAGTTGTTTATTAAATTAAATAGAAGAATATGGCAATTAATAAATAAAGTGTTTTGTCTTTATTTAATTAATTTTGAGATCGATGTGATAGAATAAAATAGGGATGTGATAATTAAATCGAAGAAAGTATTAATTTTGTTTATTTAATTAAGATGAATTGAATGGTGAACTATATTAAATAAATATTTTTATTTATTCAATAGTAGAGGAAATTAGGATAATTAATCAAATAAATTGTATTTAATTAATCGGATGCTCCAGACCAATTTTAGGTGTATACACCTTGTATAAGGTGAAAAACCTTTATTTTTCTATTTCAGTGCAATTGTTATCTACAGCCCTGAGGTAGGCTTCATTTCCTATGCATTGAATGTAAAATAAATAAAGAAGATGAAAGATATTAATACACCAATTCAATGTTTTAGGTGGATCTGAATAAATCTATTGGGGCTATGAATGTCTGGCTGGTAGTAGAGCTATATGTTTGGGGAGATATCAGTGATAACCTCATCGATGCTATAGATGCATGACTAGTAGTGAGGCGTTATCCAAGTTGCTTTTGGGATGGAAATTACTTATGTAGCCTCACTCAATGGTTCATTATTTCTTGTTGGGACCCTTCTCAAGTGGGGAATAATGAACATCATTTGCACACACAATGACCCCCCCTTATGATGAGTTGTTTTGTTCCTCAGTTTGATTCTTCGAGCATGGTGCTTACAAAAATCTATTGGGTTGGTCTACAAAACCAGAGATTTAGGGTCCGACATCTTCATTTATCTTTGAAATACTCTGGATCATTTCCCTAGTAGAGTTTCCATTTGTTGTGAATTTTGTACACATGCCCCATGAAATGGGGATCCCATCTTTTCTTTTCACTTTTTGCGTTAGCTTTACCTGCATCTATTTGGTTTTTCTTTTTGCCTTCACTTTTGACCTTTTAGTCTACTTCACCTTCAAAATCTTAAGCATCCCTTGAAAATATTGAATATTTGGCTAAGTATCCTTTTGTGGGTTTTTCCTTTCAGGTTTCCATTTTCGGGAGTCCATAGGGCGGATGTTAGGGTCCTCTATGCCCTTTGCGGGTTTCTTCATTTGGGCCACCACCTGAAAAATTATGCTTACAAAATTCCATAGTGGTTGCGTCGTTGGGTTTAGCTTTCAAATTACAAACTTTCACATTGTCTCAATGCGCATTGTCCTAGCTTCTGCATAGTCGTCTTCCACCACCTCTCAACCCATAGTGCATCGAGTTTCACATATTGTTTCTCCGCAACTCCCTAGCTCCTGACCCTTGCAATTTTTCAAACTAGGTTTTATATGGTTTTTAAAATCCTCTCGCATTAAATACTACATTTATGAGATTTTTTTCTATAAATATGGGCTGCAGTTGATTCATTTTCACCTGACTGATTGTGGATTTCATGTGTTGAAGAGATTTATCATGATTTAGTGCATTCAAAGGATTGTCTTTATCGTTGGTTTTCATTCCATCATTAAGGTATGAAATCTCTCCATGTCACCATCATAATTTCCTATTTAAAGATTATTCATTGGGATTCATACGAAATGTTTTTAGGCACTAAATATAGGGTTTGATAACTAAGCAATTCATGCTACCCTTTATCTTGGGAATCATCTTGCAGGATTCCAATCGAGCCTTACCACAACAATAGCTCAGATTTTAGTGGATCTCCCACCATCATATTCTACATACCTTTAAACCTCACATAAATCCATCACGGGTTTGTCATTTTGGGAGGCCATCCTTGTCTCGCTAAATTTATGGCATGAGTCCCACTGGTTTCTGTAGTATTGTTTTCTGCAGGCATCATGGTTAAAGGATTTAATTTTCTAAGACGTTTTCAACTTTGATACCCTAGGAAACATAAGAATTTAGGAGTTTTCTTTGTGTATATTGGTATGCAGATGGTCGTTTGCAGGATGCCATATCGACTATGTCAAGATCATAACACAAATCCTAATGGCCCCTGCATTAATGATCTATGCACCATTTTTTTTGCATAAAGTTAAATGGGCTAAAAACATTAAGTCCTACATACTTATCATCTTGAGAATTCACTTTCCCACGAGCATAATTGATTAAACTTAAATTTACTAAGTTTGCATGCTTTATGGAAATTCATATATAGAGATCCACTTGTGGGATGCCACATGACTCATGCCAAATATATGGCATAAACACATTTGGCATCCACACTAGTGGTCATCACTTCCCTCTTTTCCATAATGTTGAATACCAATGAAATTACAAAGAGCCAAACATTGAAATTGTCGAACATGTATTTCCCCACGTGCTAAGTGTCGGGCATTTATGGAGATGGGAATGTGAGAAGCCTTTTGTTGGATGCCATTTCAACCATGCCAATTTATGGCATGCACATAGATGACTTCTGACCCAATGGATTTCACATCACCCTTTTTTGCATAAGTACAATGGATGCAATGTTGGATGTTAAGTCTTGAAACCGTTGAGTATTCATTCTCCCACGTGCCTAAATAGACCAACTCAAAATTCACTAAGTGATTTAACCTTGCAAGAAATAATTTTTGGGATGTCATGTGTGGGATTCCAATTGTAGATTGCCACATCATCGGCGTCATTCAACTTGGCTTCCACATTCACCTAGCTCGTGACCCTTAATAATCCGCATTCACCCAACTTGCAACCTTATGGATTATGCATGCTCCTGGCCCACAAACCTCCAAAACTTGCAAAATGTCAAAAATTTCCTCAAATTGCTAAATTTAATATTCTTTCTCTAGCATTGGATATTTTTATGATGATTTTGATCACAATGATGCTTTTCTCAATTGAACTAGCCTCTCACCTTTGCTTGAGAAGTTTGACTCATTATGCAATGTTTATGCAGATTATATGGAAAAGGCTAAAAAATTAGGAAAGGGCGAGAAAGCAAGGAGAGCCGAGAAAGAGAAAGCCAAGATTAAGTACGAGTTTCATGGTGTAGAGATCACTTCCAAGATCATGTCTGATTGGGACAAAATGTCCAATATTGACATAGGGCATGTGAATATTGATGAATTATGAGAATGCATTCTCATCGCTCTAAAGAACGACATGGCTCAAAGAATCCAAAAGAGCATCATTGCACATGTTGTGGGTTTCCCACCATCCTTCATCAGCCCAAAATTTATTCATGGGTGTCGAGAATTCTACCATAAGGAAACTTGAAGGATAGTAACATTTGATAGATGGATAGTAGTTGACTTGGCTCCTCCATCTATTGCTAGAGTCTTCAGGATCCCATCCTTTGCATAGATGGAGGTGTGTTCAAAAGAATATGATCTCAATGGATGGAAAACCAATCCTACAAGTTGCATGCAATTAATCAACAAGAAGTGGATGCACACTCCTTTGCCTAGTGCCAAAAAGTTCCCAAAGAAGTTATACATAAGTTATTTCATGGAAGAGGTAAATGATCTTGTAACATTGTTGAGCAGGGTTATAGGCCTTCCCATGTCAAATATATTTCAAGAATGGATGTACTACTTTGTTGAGGAGATACTAATGGGAGAGACCAAATTTGACTAGGGAAAGAATATCAGTGACAACATCTATACCTAGTATGTGTTGTTGAAGAAGACATCAAAATTTTGCATGACCTCTTTTTTCGTCTAGTTGCTAGCAACTAACTTTTGTTATAGGGGTTTAACATGCAAGGGAAATTTGAGAAAAAGCCCAAATGATTTTTTTTTATATGAGTGCTACCTGCAGTTGCAATATAAGAACTAGAGGAGAAATTACAAAAGGGTGAATGATGCTTTCATCATACACATTGTCATATCCTTGGCTGGTGATTTCAAGAGAAAGATTCCATTCTCCACTAAGGAAATGGTAAATAAATTTGGTTATTGGTTTATCCAATTCCCTAAGTTCACCTATTTTAGAATTGAGGGTTTCTCTGGTGCCCCATACAGGTTGCCTAGGTACCCTACAAACAAAATGGTAATGTTAGAGCTAACATGATAGTTGTGCACTTCAAACCAATTGTTGCAATCAAAGCATAGAGCTAGAGTGCCTTATCCCATGACTCTAGGAAGCGTAATGTACTCATTCCTGATAGCCATATTAGCTGAAAGCTTTGATAATGAAATTAAAGAATGTAGGCTCCTCATCCACACTACAAGGAGAAATGTAGACCCCTTGGGAAAGTTAGAAGGCAACATGCACATAAGTTACAAGTGGAAGACTTTGGGGCCAATTACGAGAAAAAACATGAGGTCAGGAAGAGGATGTACGTGAGGATGTCCTTGGAGTTCATAAGGACTTTGGACCTATATACCATCCTTGATAATCTAGAGGAAGATGATAATAAGTTGGATGAAGAATCCTAGGAAACTATCCAAGCTCCCTCTTCCATTAATTGATTGGACTAAGGAAGAGGAAATGGAAATTGATGTGGTTACCTACCCAATGCTGAAAAGAAAAATGAAGTGGCTTGATGCTCAAATTTCCCAATTAGAACAACAAGGGGTATAACTCACCTATGGCGAATGGGAGTATGAAAATGCATAGGGAAGTGATGATGGAGAAAATACTAAAGACAACGCTCCTCAAGGAGGTGCTCCTGAGGAAAGCTCATCAAGCAAGGTACCATGTCTCCTCCCAGTACTCGATCTCAAAAGAGAAAGGAGGTATCAGAGAGGTAGCCAACAAATAAACCTTGGATTGACGAGAGGAAGTTTGTAGAGGGAAAAATGCCTATCTCCAAGAAGGCCAAGAAAGGTGGAACATTTATAATGGAAACTTTCAAAGAAAAGCCATCACCATCGGAAGAGGACTCACAAGTTCAATCACCCACTCACCCATCATTGCCACCACCATCTACCACACTACTTCCATATGATTCCTCTTTTCTCTTGCCACCCATATCTTCCCCACCCAATGTGGACATATCTCTCCACCTCCCATCCACCACTCTAGTCACTTCCACGATCTTGGTTGAATTTTCTTCCTCCGCCTCATCATCCCCTTCTTCCTCTTCACTTCCCCCTCCTCAACCTATCTTCTCTACAATACCACCTACTCTCCCTTCCATCCCACCTTTTTCCACCACTCTACTAGAAACCTTTGTAGCATATTTGAAGAACATGCGTAAGGGTTTTTCAGAAGCTTTTTTATCTCAGGATAATAAGCTTCTTATGTCTGAAGTTTTTGTTGCCCTTCCTACTCCTCCTACTTTGGAACTACCAAAATTGAAGAATGTAGAAAAAATATGGGAGGAGATGTAGTAGAAAGAAAGGGAGAATCTCAAGGATGTGGCTAACATAGGTGATGATTCTACAACATTTGAGCTTGAAGATCACATGGAAGAGTCAAGAAAGGGGTTCAAAGTTGTTGAGCTTGAGGGTATGCTACTGATGGTGATGATGAAGAGAGGAATTTGAGAGGAGGAAAAACAAATGAAGTTTATGAAGAGAAATAACATGGAGAAGAAGAGATTCTAGAGGAGAATCAAGAAGAGGAAGTTCTTAGAGAAGAAGAAAAAGAGGAAGAAAAGGAAGTAAACATTGATTATGCTCAAATTGAGAAAGCAAAAAAAGAGGGGTGTGTTGAGTTGGAAAAGGTGGTCGAAGAAAGGAATATGGATAAAATAGAAATGTGACAAGAAGGAAGGTAGGAGGAGTTGCAAAAACATGAGATTGTTGCTACATCCTTGGTAGAGCAAACATCAACGCTCTCTTGGATAGAACAACATTTGAAAGATAAGGCTCCCATGGTGTGCATTGCTTAGGCTCACTTTGAAGCTATCATGACATGTGTAGGCTAGTAGGAGAAGGAGAGAAAGAAGGAAAAGGTATGGTCACATATCACTAAGGATTCCTTAGGGTCCCATACCATTCAAATCTCCACCCTGATAGTAGACAAGGATGCTACAACTATTTTAGCTTTTGATTACAAGGTGACTCAATAGACATTGGCTCGACCAGAAGAACATAAGGAATTGATGAATTCCAAGGGTTGATGATGACTATTTTAAATTAGATGGATAAAGATCAAGCCGTAAAAAAGGAGCTAAAAGAACAAGTGGAAAAATTGACTACCTTCATTCAACAATTGGTTACTTCTAGCCAAGAGATCCTTATAGAAGCACCTACTCCTGAAATTCTATCAAAGGAACAAGTCAGCAAAGTTTAAATAATGAAGAACTGGATGAAGGTTACCATAAAATGGTTGGATCGTGTTACTTTCATGGGAGATAGGGTAGTTGATGTGGGCATGGAGATGCATAATAATTATCTGATTTTGAAAGAGGAGGTTGATAAAGAGATCGAGGAATGTGCTAATTTTTGAAGGTACCATGAGCTCACTTGTCCAAAGCTACAAGTCATCATAAGTTTTTCTGCAGAGGTTTTAGAAAGAGAGCATATTTTAGAAAAGGATGAGTTGAAGGAGCCCAAGTTGTGGGCATATGCTATTGAGTTTCATGAGGAAATCCTCTATAAGGTGTCACCGGAGTTGTAGATAATTACTGATAGGATCAATGATTTGCTATCAAATTGTGATTCATTTTTGGGGCTCTTAGTTGGAGCAATAATTTTTATAGAGAAGATGGATTCTGAAGTTGTCAAGAAGGCTTGGCGGGAAAGGAATCAAAGAGAACCTGTAGATAACCTGGATGGGGACTTTCTAGAACTAGCTACATGAGCATTTACAAATTCAGAGTAGCTAATACAACAAAGGACATGTGTGAACTTGCACAAGGAGATTCTAGAGGACTACAAGCTAATTACATTCAAGATCAATTAAGCTGAACTTCCTTAATATCAACAATTAGTGTCAACATTAGCCAATTTTATAAAATATGTTCTAAAAGAGAAAAATGCTATAAATATTATAATAGAAGATAAATATCTACAAATTCTAGCTACAAGATGAAATTAGTTACATCAAAGTACATGCACCCAATTTTTTGGGGATTTTGTAGAATATTTATTAATATAAATTATGTAGGGATCTTTTATATTTCCATAGGTTCACATGTGATCTTATTTTATATTGGGATTAAATGTAAGTGCATTTAGTGTACCCTAAACCCTAAGGGGATATTAAATATGGGCCCTTGAGAATAATTGTTATAACAAACATTCTAGAAAAATACATGTGAAGGCATTGAAGTGTTAGTTATTTCCTTGTGTTCTTTGAATGTATTTATGATTCTATCTTCCAACTTTATTTTCAATATTATTAGTTTATGTTTAGTGTCACTAATGATTTTTTTTTAGGATATTCTGATGAAATTCTTGCTCATAACTTTTGTAGTTTTTTGATGGTAAATTACTTTGCAAGGTTAGTCTGAGCTAATTTAATGCACTTAAGTTCAATTGTGCATTTTTATGCACTTATGTATGGATGTTACAGTCTAAACATCTGAAGATTACCTCTGAAGATTGCACTTGTTCTATAGTACTATAGGTTCACTCTTGGTTAAGCAGAGCTAAGTTTTAGGGAGTTTATCTATTTGAAACATCTGCCATTGTTGCAATTGTCGTTAGGTCTTCAAAATTAGGATTCCTCTTAAACCCTCAACATTTTTCTATTTATTTGTGAATCTATGTTGGTTTAGGATCAAAGCATCACCCAAGCTATCAAATATGATGATAAAAGGTTGTTTTCATACCATTGTTCTAAAATTATGGCTAGGTTTTTAAATAGTCTTCAAAATTTTTGAAACCTCATTACAGTCCCATAGGCTTCTAGTATTTGATACCATAAAGGCCCCTTGTGATTACTAGCAAATCACATCAACTATTGAGCTATTTTTGCATTGTCTAGATCCGACATCTAGAACTTTGGGATCATTTCCTAAATACTTTTATAGAGAGTCACCTTTCAAGAGAGATAAAAATATTGTGGTTTATTTGTGTTTTAAAGTGCAAAAACACTCATCAACATTTCCTTGGGATGCCAACATAAAACCAATCACGGGATGAACGTGCAAGGTCTCAAATGCTAGTGTGATTCTTGGATGTTGGTGTGTAGTCCACATGGTTGCACAACTCAAATTTTTCCTACCATAACTAAATGCATTAAATAAATGTGAATCTAATTTTTTTTGCCTACGTCATCTAGGGGCTTGTCAGTCTCTATGGAGATTTGAATCTCCTCTACGTGTGGTGGTTGGAAATATTGTCAAGCTCTATAGAACTACATGCAAAAATCCTCATTGTGAATAGTAAGAATTGTTGATGTTACTAGGCAGCTTCGGGCTGCTTCTTCCAACACACTTACTCCAAGAAGACAAATTAAATGATAGCCTAATCGGCTATTTAATCTATACTCATTGAGATTATTATTATTTACTTACTTGGGCCGACCTATATTGTTATTTTGTAAAATATTATTTTCTCTTGGTGGCCGACCTACTTGAGAAGACACCTTATGTTGTATAAATACAAGGTCATTCTTTTTCATTTGATTTCAAGTTCAATTAGCATAATTCGCATTTCTACAGAAGTTCACACTTCAACAGCAGAGCATCATTTTATAGCAACATGCCGATTTCAAGGAGAAACATATTCATTTGTATCCTTGTATCTAGGAGAGGTGCTATTGTTCATTGTATCAAATTCGCCTATGTGATTGGCTTAAGTTGTAAGCAGATTTCTGCTCTTGTTCTACATTATATAAGAGAAATATTTGCTGGGTTTTTCTCCCTTAGGAGGAGGGTTTTCCCAGGGTATCTTGTTGTGTTTATTGTCTTATGTGTTGCATTTTTTGATTTCTTTCATGTCTGATCCTATTAAAACTAACATGGTATCAGAGCGGGTTCTAGAAGTTCTAATCTGAATTGACAAAAAAGTTAAAATTGCTAGAGACAATGTCCATCCATCAAGTCGCACCAAGGAGGATTTGTATTGCGCAAATTTATTCACACAACTTGTAATTAACTTCACAAGGATCAAGAGATTAATTGAACTATGGCCATGCCCTAGACTTTGGCTTCACCTGCTCACACTTGCATTGCCTTCACTTGGATTGTGGAAATCGAATCTCTCCTCCTTGCGAATTGCTCCAAAAGCTATCGCGCCATTCATATGGGATTCAAAGGCACACCTTCATCTGTCTATATAAAAAAATAAATAAAAAAAATAGATCTTGGTAGAGAATCATTAGTTTGGTGGCTTCCAGTCTTCTAGAGATTTGCATTCACCCAGTTCCATCGAACAGGTCCTCACCTCACACAGAGCAGTAGTAATCTACCTAAGGGCATGATGGCTGCATAGCCATCTAGCTCTCACCATCAGAAATTAGTGCTAGAGGGCCGGTGGTCCTTCTACATGAGTTCGTCTCATGGCACGTGATAAGAAGGAAATTGCGAAAGAGGCAAATCCATCTGAATTCGATCTGCTCAAAAGAATCTATCTCCCTTACTCAAAATAGAAGGATGAGGGATATCATTGATCTCGTCTCAGTCACCTCCAACTGCGGGAGTTCACGACATCATTAGCGGCTCTAATCATGCAACTCAGGAGCATTCTTAAGAGGCAGAGTTGAGACTTATGACAGTAGCGACCAACTCTTTGCATCTGGGAGTCGTGGGGTTGCTCTAATCGCATCTCTCTTTGTATCAAGGTAAGAGGAATTTGTGTCGGAGTCATCATCGACTCAACCTAACATGGGAAAAATGATTCTGATGCTTTGGGATCATACTGCATTTTCATTTGGTTGCTATGAAAAGTTTGATACTCTCCATGGCCGCTAGAATAAGAGGCTAAGTTATGTCTAGATGTTTATATTTAAGGAATTCGACACATTGAGAGTATTACACCTTCATATTGGTGTCGATACCTTTCAATCTCTTATACTTGGCCGAATAATTCCTGGACATGATTTCGAGTTGGGTCTGCTGCTTCAGGAGTGCGACTATATCAAATTATTTTTTATATATCAGGCATCTTATATATCATGTTGTTGGAAAAATTGATCTCTGACTGTTGCATAGAGATTATGGGAGATAAATGTTATGAGAAAGGGTATTGGACTCTATGAAGATTGCAGAGTTATCTTCGTCGGCTATTCCATCTTGCTAAGCATTACAAGAGGAGATGTTGCAGATGAAGAATATGTCTGCATCAGGAAGCTTGGAGGGTGTATTTGTTTATGATATTTGTGTCAGATGCACCTATGTCTAAAGTAACTTCTTCCCTTGGAAGCAGAAAAAGATAAAATCCTGGTTCTCTTGAATAAGTGATTCCTGAGACAAGATCCTTTTGGAGATACCTCCATTCCTTGCAAATTGTGAAGATCTCTGAGTGTGACTCTGAGATAAAAAGAGAATTGCAACTTCATTATGATAGGATGATCACTTCAATAACATTCTCTTTGTGCATGGACTATGATGGTGCCTTGAGAGGCCTGATTCTATGCTGTATATGCTGCTTGCATAATGTGTGTGAGAAATCTGAGTTGAGCAGATTGTCTCTTGTTGTGCTGAGTTTAGTTCTTTCAAGAGGATTAAAATATGGAAGAAAGATATATCAGGATCAATAAAGATAAGTTCTATTACTTCTTTACTTTTGATTTTTTTTTGATATTTGCTTCTTATATATAATCTATTATTATTAATCCTTTAAAATGCAGATTGGATCGAAGTGAATGATTGATGAATTAATTATCTATTACTCAATAGATTTTGAATTCTATGAGATAAGTATTACATGGTTGATTAATGCTCATGAATTGTTTTGTAGTTATTAATTCATGCTATAACATTGAGATAGTCAATCATGTATGCTCCTAGTTATGGTACGTCTATTTGAGATAGTTATGTCCCATGACCTATTAGTAATCTCTTCTTAATGCTTTCAGGATAAATCAAGAAGTGTAAGAGATTTATTTCAAGAAGAGCTTGATGCATCCTATAGTTTGAAGAATGGAGACTCTACTTGTAGCTATGAGACTAAGTGAATGGATGAAGACATTTTTTCGAAGAGGAAGAATTAACCTTAAGAGGGAGTTCTATGACTCGCTGAGAATAAGGGTTGCAATGTTGCAAGGCCAGATGAAAAATTATTGAAGTACCACTTCAGCAGTTGGGTTATGAATTGTTGAAGTCAAGTCAACCTGGATTTAACATTTGTAGCTCCGCAAACCTATTTAGAATAGAGTGATTTGGGATGCGGTCGAAGAGGACAACCTTGAATCTCATCAGAGTTATGCGTTGGAAACTATTTCTCTAAGGAAAGCGTTGCAGACAATCTTGGACAATGAGGTCAGGTGGTTGATGCAAGTGATTGAAGATTCAGAGGGAGTCTATTGAACCTAAAGAAGATGGTTGTGTTTCTCTAGATGCTATTTCAGTTGAGGTCTGCAATGATATCCTGGTATAGCAGGAAGCAGTCTTCTGTGGCACTGAGTACAACAAAAGCCGAGTACATTACAGCTTGTGTGGCAGCTCGAGAAGCAGTGTGGCTTCGAAAGCTCCATGCAAGATTGGTTGGAAAAATCATTGAAGCCAACTATCATCCATTGTGTTAATCAAAGCTTTGAGAAGCTTTATGTCTTTCCAAGTGTTCCATGACAAATCTAAGCATACCAAAATATCAGAGATATGGTATTGAGGAAAGATATTCAGTTGAGGTATATCAACACTAATGAGCAGATGGCAGTCATTCTCATCAAGCATCTCTTCAGGATAATGTTTGTGTACCTTTGAGACAAGCTTGATATGGTGGAGAATGAAGCCCTTGCTGAGAGGGAGTCTCAGTATCAGTGTTCCTTCTTTTAATGAGTTATTCTTTGAGATAAGTTCAAGGTGAAATCCCTTGGTAGTGAGTTCTTCTCTTAGGAGAAGTTCGAGGTGAAATCCCTTGTTAATGCATTCTTCTTTAGGAGAAGTTTGAGGTGAAAGCCCTTGTTCCACCCTCTGGGAGAGCCATGGTGGATGTCATGTGTGTGACTCCATGAAACCATCATGTGAGGGATTCCGTGATGATTTTCTTGTACTTTTGTTTCACCCTGTGGGAGAGCCATGGTGAAAGTCATGATGAGGTGACAACATCATATTGAGTGATGAGCACTTGTACATACCATCTTTGGAGGTAGCCATGATGGTTGATATCACGATGAGGTGATATCTTATTTGCTTTCACAATGAGGTGATAAGCTCCTTTATCATGATGAGGTTATATGTTTCTTTTGTGCAGTTGGAAGTATCATCCCTAGCTGAGAGGGAGTGTTGATGTTACTAGGCAGCTTCGGGTTGCTTCTTCCAGATCACTTAATCCAAGAAGACAAATTAAATGATAGCCTAATCAGCTATTTAGTTTATACTCATTGAGATTATTATTATTTACTTACTTGGGCTGACCTATATTGTTATTTTGTAAAATATTATTTTCTCTTGGTGGTCGACCTACTTGAGAAGACACCTTATGTTGTATAAATACAAGGTCATTCTTTGTCATTTGATTTCAATTTCAATTAGCATAATTCACATTTCTATAGAAGTTCGCACTTCAGTAGCAGAGCATCATTTTATAGAAACATGCCGATTTCAAGGAGAAACATATTCATTTGTATCCTTGCATCTAGGAGAGGTACTATTTTTCATTGTATCAAATTCGCCTATGTGTTGGGCCTGAGTTGTAAGCAGATTTCTGCTCTTGTTCTACATTATATAAGAGAAATATTTGCTAGGTTTTTCTCCCTTAGGAGGAGGGTTTTCCCAGGGTATCTTGCTGTGTTTATTGTCTTATGTGTTTAATTTTCTAATTGCTTTCATGTCTGATCCTATTAAAACTAACAAGAATGACCCTTTTGGGGCCCACTTTGTAAATATATAATTGACTTTTTGCCCATTTTTGAAAATTTTTGCGGCGCTTCTGATTCGACTAACTTCCTATTTTTACCCCCTAGATGGGGGGAAAACATGAGGGGGCATATATTCACACCTTTATTATCTTTTTATTCAAACTCACTAATGTCTTCTTAAACATTCTTCTTTCTAAAGTAGCTTCTTATGTCTTCATAATTAACACATTATTTATTTTGCAATACCTCGATTTTCACATCAAACATTGTAGATTTTTTCCAAGCATTGGGGGAATCATTCACATTCACCTAGTCAACCTCCATGACCTTTATATTATCCTATTTTAGGGTAATTAATGCACTCATTGAATTTAATATTATATATCTTTTTACCTAATATAGTGTAGTTGATCTGTTTGAGCAATCAACTCATTAAAGTGGGGCAAAAATGTAATGTCACAAATTGCACCCTGTACCAATTTCACACTTATGCATTATGCCTAGTGCATTTATGATAAAATACCTTATTAGTATTTTACAATTTTGATCTCATAAATGGCAATGAAGCATTAGTATAGTTTGAATTTTAAAAGAAATTAGCTAGATGAGAGTGTGGCATGTAGATGTCTTTGCAGTGCACAAACATCCCAATAAAATTTTAGATCCAAATGGGAATATCTCATGATTTTTATTTGTCACACGTGTCCCAATATCCAAATACAGTTGTAACAACTATCCCTACCTAGTTCTAGAACAAAAATTACTTTTCTTCCGCATTTTCAGGCTAGCTGGCAACTTTTTCACTCTCTACTTTATCTCTTTCTCTGAACAAAACTCTATCAAAATACTTCCACATATTTGGAAATTTTCAGTAGCAAAGACTCCTCTTTCTTATGATATTTCCATGTATATCATCTCAAAAGAGGGGCCACAATTGCTAGTAACACTCTCTTGCTTATCATCCAAACAATCTCGTCTAGTGTCTTTTTATCATGATAAGGGTTCTCCTCCATGGTGTGGTTTATTTCTATCACATGTCTATTTTACTTTTTATGTCTTTCGATCTTGTCTGGTTGTTCATGGAGGTGGAAACACCAAAGCGGGGGTTTGATTGAGGAAAACCCCTATGCAACCCCAACAATTTTCTCCATCTCCATGTGTGTATGTGATGGACAGGTTTGGTGAGTAGAGGACTTCATTTTGAAAATTTTTGGGCTTTATTCAAAGAGACAAAAGCACAAACACGTAGTCATCCTCACGACATGTTTGCATCTGAGGCTGATACTTCACCCAACTGGTATAATATTTTATGTATTCAATGCTTTTTGTTTCTGTAAACTAAACATTTTCATCACCCTGTATCTATAAGTTATTTGAATTTTTTGGTTACATTTATTGTTAATCATATCTTAGAATTTGTATTTGACTAATTTTATTTCTAGTTGAATTGAGGTGTGCCAATTGAGGTAGTGGAGAGAAATTTGTTCCATAAGGTCGTGTTGTATTGAGAGTAGAAAATCCCCTCCTCTACACTATCCAAATCAATTATCTCCCATTCATTGATACACCACAAAATAAAATTGGATGCCTAATTACAATTTGTTTAAATCATAGAGAGAAAACACTTTTACCAAAGACACCAAATTATTCTACCCATTCGAAAGAAAAAATACCCATTTAGCTAAATTTTCGTAAAGACACCAAAAAAATCCTATTTCACACATTGGTAAAAAAAGATATTGATTCAATATTATTTTTTTTTTTAAAGAGACTTTGAATAATATTATTCATTTACCACTAAACCAAAAACCTCAACACATCAAATGACCTCTCTCTATGCATATTCCTCGAGCATAATACATGCACTCAAATTATAGAAAAATGATTTCAAAATATATATCTTTTTTGCATTTGTAATGAGAGGCAATCTACAAACCTGACCCATAAGGAGAGAGGTCAAATCATAAATAAATAAATTTAACAAGAAAAGGAAAATATTATTATCAAAACTCATCAAAATGCTGATACCAATCATTTTTTAGGTCCAAAACATGATCTACAATATCAACGACAATGAGTAGAATGTCCAAAACAACTATGCATGACATTAAACCTAACATAATTCCTTATGTTAGGGTTTGTCATGCAATATAAAAATAGAGTATAATAAGCATGTGAATGATTACATAGGGGTAGATATTGTACGTCCTAATGTATGGGGAAGTGAATTGATTTTTTTTGTAATGAGGATACGTTTTGCAAGAGTTAGTTTATGATGGGATCGGTGGGTGACATGTTTTGATATTTTGTAGAATGTGTAGGACTATTGCGAATGATGGGTGGATTATTAATTTAAATTTTGAAGAGTGGATTGACATTTGAAGAAGTGAATGGGAGTGTGGTAGATAGTGGAACGAAGTTATAAGGATATCCACATGAAATTCCCAAACTAGTGTTATGACCATTACTATATTGTATAGTGGAAGTTATGATTGGAGGAATAAAAGTGAAGAGAAAATGTGATTGTGGGAGAGGAAAATTTTGTTCTAATTTGATTTTATGTATTATTGAGGATTTAAGCACAACTATTTGTTGTTGGAATATTTGAATCCACTATATGAGATAAGTTGTGTAACACTTCTATTCAATGTGAATCATTGATCAATTTTCTATGATTATCCACAAGAGGGAAAACTTCTCTAGTAAAAGATTCAGTACTCTAGTATAACTGAAGACTTTCCAATTCTTTATCTAATTTTTGGACTTTATCTTCAAGAACACGTGAAACAATTATTTCCAAGTGCACATGAATGGATTATGGTGAAGAGGGCATTATTAAAGTGGGAATAGGTGTAGAATTGAAGAATGATTATGTTGTTGTAGTTCCTTGAGTGAAAAATTTTATGA